>JARHVA010000229.1:1280000-1550000 GCA_037957365.1 Torreya grandis | reverse complement strand
AAAGAATACTCATTTGAAAAGTTGAGCAAATTGGGGTTGTGTTCCCAAATTGGCCAAAATAGTTTACCAGACACTTTTGTGAAGTATTTTTGAAGGGTTTTCATGAATTTATAAGGTCTCCAAAACAATTCAATTCGTATCCCTATCCACATATAGTGCCTATACCAATTTTGATGTCAAAAAGAAGAATGGAAGATGGAGTTTGGACAACCTCAAAATGGCCAAAAATCACTGAATCCAAGGTAGTGATACCTATAGGAGTCTAATAGAAAAGTGAACTTGCACTTCATGGAATTAATCCTAGACTATTCCAAAGAGTGGGAAATAATCCTAAATGTTTCAAATAATATTCCTAAGTACTTACGTCATGAGAGAAGGTGTTCTTGGATGAGATTACCATTTAGGCCCACACCCTATTTGTACATAGGCTTGGGAATTGTTACCTACAGCTAGGCAAGTAAGACAGTGAGTTTTATTACCATCTTGATGTTTTGAGTGGCATTTAGCCCCTTGAAAGGTAAGTACAGATATGGGTAGGTGTTAGATGGTTTCCCAAACTCTAAGATAACCTCTAAGTCATCAACACTAATAGGGATAGAACCATGACTATCACAATTAGGCATGGGAAGGGTCTTATGACCTAAAGAGAATGCAAATAAGGTCCAAAAACATTAATCCAAACTAAAACCATGACCTACAGGCAGGGTCCTAAAAAGTGTCTCAATTTAATGAGCAAGTGGCCTAATCTCAAGAATGAGGGATGAACTAATGCAAGGGATGGATCTTAGCTTTGGAGATTTGATGAATGAATACTCATGTGAGCTGCATAACATCATAGTAGGTTATTTTTTGATCTAAAAACATCAAACCAAGCTCAGATACTAACCTATAGGCAGGTTTTGAAGTATCTCAATCCACATGAGTAGTAGTCTAGTTCATGTTTCCAAGAGCATGAAAAGTGTTTTAAGGGATAAAGAGTTTGGAAATGGTTGAAATAGGTTTTGAGAGGCATGGATAATCCATATATGTCCTAACCAATCTCAAATAAATCTCTAAAGTATCCAAACCCTACTTACCCTACCTACCCTGCATATAACCTTTCCTAAAAAGTCTGCCTTGGAAATTTGAAGAGATGAAAGTCTTAAACTTGGAATCAAGGGGTGAAAATTGGTAAATAGTAAATTTAGGAGTAATATAAGGTAATTAAATTATCAATTTTAAAAAACCAATAGTGTAAACCATCTCTATTTTATCTCAGAGCAGGGGCAGTTTTCTCATGCATGAGGAAACAATTTGAAAGAAAAATGGTGAAATTGAGGGATCAGAGGTCAAGTAAGCCCAAGTGATGATTGGAGAAGCTGGAGGAAACCTAAAAAAATATTAAAAAAACTTGATATAATTATTTTAATAAATCAAGATGCTCTAACTAAGGAGGTTTATAGTCATGTGTGAGGGAAACCCTTAAGCTTAAAGGCCTAATTGAGGGTCATGTGCATTTTTGACCTTATCCATTATTTCCACTTGAATAGTTCATGATTGCAGGGGTATTTTAGATATGTTGAAGCCATTAGAAAATATATAGACTCCATCAGTATAGATACAAACTCCTACATCAAAACTATGAACTCCATCAGTCCAGTTATAGACTCCTATAGTAAAATTATGAACTCCATTAAAAATAACTATGGATGGAGTAGGGGACCAATTTATTTGACAATATATTATGTTTATAAAGTTTTGAAGATGATAAAATGATTATAATCACTTGAAAGGATATATTGGGACTTGAATCAACTCCCCATGTCATTTACAAAACTAAAAAACTGTCCTAAGTGTCTCTATTATGCTTCTCATTTCAACTAGTCCAGAATGAGAAGAGTGATCACATAGTGGAAAGGGTGGAAAATCAAATTTGAAGATATTTTAAGGTTTTTTTTTATGGAGATGAGCATATGAGGTTCCTATACAAGTTTCATAACATCTCTTTTATGGATCAGTTGAGAAATATGAAATGATTTATAGTGCCAATTGTCAAAACAAGCCTAATGGAGGGTAATAATGACATCATATAATGATTGTGCTTGTGTAAGAGAATATAAATGATCAAAGAAACTTATGATGCATGTGAAGGCCTAATTATAACCCCCTATTCTCAATTCAAATGTTACATGTGTCCCTAATCTTCCTTGGATTACTCAAGAGGGGCCAATGATGAAGGTAATTTTCAAAGGAAAGTGGAAGAGTTCCTATGCCACATGTGAGGGAGTTATTTGGTTTGAGATGGACACATGTCCACATCAGTTTCTTAACCTCTCTTACACCTCATTCTCATGATTTGAAACTGATGGGAGAAATTTTACACTTGTCCTTATGTTCTTTAGACTTTTCTTTTCTCTCTCTTTTCTCACATTCTATAAATGCAAGCCATTTTGGCTTTGCAAGGGGATTCCAACTCTTGGTATGGTGAAGCCATACAAAAATTTTAACTTGATTTTCACTTAAGCTAATGATAAGTAAGCTAGTTATAATCTAAGTCCATTTTCACTACGTGTTGAAGTGATCCATCTTGAATGCCAAGTATAGATTGAGTTCATCTTATTTTCATGCAATCTTTGAATGTGTTGCTACAAATGACTTCTTTCCTAATATGTTTCATGAAGTGTATGCTACTGAAATATACTCTTGAAGTGTGTATGAGTTTGGTAGTGTCATATCTAATGTTCCCTTCACTTTCCTTCATTTGTTGAGCTATTATTTGCCTTCATGAGAAACACTAATTCTAGGGAGCTCTATTAATGGTGTTGAGGCTAGTTTGGTTGTCTTTGTTCATTATGCAAATTTTAATTGTATGAATGGAAGCAAATATTGGTGTATCACCTCATAGTTTATGTTTTATTTATGTTACTTTATATCCCTTTTCACCCATGATAGGTAGTTTTAGTAGCATAAGCACATCAAATCATATTTAGGGAGCTAGCCCTTTCAAAATCTAGAGGTTTACTTCCACCATAGGTGCCCCACACACCTATAAGTATTCCCATGTTTTCCAAATCTTGAAGAGGCTTGAACAACCTCTTCTAGGGTGCAAGATTTGGAGACAATAGTTACTTCAAAGCTAGTCTATCATTGAAATGAAATTCTTGTTCTAGGAATTGGCAAATAACTAGATTTCAGCAAGTCTCTTATTTAATATGATGATCGTGTGTATGGCTAGAAATTAATTAGAGGATATAGTGTTGACTATAATTTGTTGACCCATGGCTGGAAATTATTTAGGAAATAAATGAGTTAGTATAGTTTGAATTTATAATGAAACAACTAAAACTTTATGATTTTCTTCAGCATGTTAGTGGTCTATATTGTGTGATTTAGTGATGCATTTAACCATAACATAACTCAGGATTTTAAAGCATTTAACAATTGCTAATTTTATGGCATCCTAATGAGTATGGGCTGAGTATTATGCTACCTCAAATATAATGGAATTATGGAATAATCTAGTGGTATGGAACCACATGTTTGGCTGAAAATACACCCTTTTATTTATATCAATTCATACCTCTTGTTAACTATACACACCTTGATTGTTTGTCAACACGATCTCTTATACATGAATCAAATCTATGATTTGCCCACTATATCTTATCTGGTAACTATAAGGCTAATCATAAGCTATTTCATTCTCATAAATTAGATTGAGGAATCTATGCTAATAAATTGAAACAACATGAGATTATATAAGTATGAAATTATCAAAATCTACAAGGATTTAAGGAGTAAGTCAAAATTAGTTATATTTCAATCTAATAATAGGTGACGTGTGAGTTTTAATTAAACTAGGTAATGGTGCAATGAACTTGAGCCAAAGAGGAGGATAATTACCCTTGGCTAGTAACACTAGTTTAGTTGACTATAATGCTCCATATTTCTCTCTTTTTACATGATTGTACTCTCTTATTGATAGTAATAATTTATATTATATGCTTATGGAACCCTTAAATAATTCTACATGTGTTTTTCTCAGCTTGTTGGTTGCTTCTTTTATGATTAATATCTTAGTCATTATACATGTTATGCATTTTATCTATTTTATTTGTAATTATACTTCCCATGACCCTAATCCTCCCTATGATTATATATCATCTCATGTGCATACTAACAACCCTAAAAATCATACTCTAAGACATCAGTGACTTGCTTGGGCCTTTTCTACATGATATTCTCACCCCCATACATCCTCAGTCCATCTCAACCCTTTCTCACACCAAAGAAACTCTCTAGGGACCCCCTAGGACCCATTACAAAAGATGTTGACTTGCTTAGGCCCATATTTAACATAGGTCATGAATTAGGGAGTAAAATCATGGCCTAGGCCACACATTTCCTTCAAAAAATTTGTGGCCTAGGCTATGGCCTAGGCAAAATGCATAAAAAAGTGTCTTGAATAGACCCAAATGGTGAAAAATGGCTAGTTTTTTGTGGTTTGGTAGATTATTGGATTTTCCTCATTCATTCACATATATCTATTCTCATTCCATATCTATTATGACTCTCTTGAATCTCTCTTGGTTCATTCTTGGCACTCTTGAGCTTGATTGGCGATAGAGAATCCCATATGTTGCTACACTCTCGCTTAGAGAATCCATTACTCTCAGTTGTTCCTACTTCCTTGTTGACATGATCCCAATAACCTACATTTGGAATTATACTTGATTTGTGCACTTGGTTAGAGCTCTTACACCATTGTAACTTCTCACTT
This sequence comes from Torreya grandis, assembly GCA_037957365.1. Taxonomy (NCBI): domain Eukaryota; kingdom Viridiplantae; phylum Streptophyta; class Pinopsida; order Cupressales; family Taxaceae; genus Torreya; species Torreya grandis. The sequence continues at coordinate 1,545,241 of JARHVA010000229.1, read as the reverse complement.
CACCTCCTCCTTTGCTCTTTGCTCTTGGTTTGGACTTTAGCTTGCACCTAGCTTGGTCTTCCTCCTACATTACTTCCTAGAATGGATTCTTGGTTGGTATAACATATATACTTCATCTTTTAGCTTGATTTGAGGGCACATTTTTATGCAAAGTGAAACTCCATTATTTGTGTAGTATATATGTTAGGGTTTGAATTGTTTTAGTGAAATAGTTGTTTTATATGTTGCTCAAAGTAGTTTCCAAATTTTATTGCATTTGTATATGTTAAAAGAATACTTTCATGGCTTGAAATGCTCCTTTTTTTATTACCATTGATCTCTTTGGAATCCTTTCTCAGTGTATAATTAGAGATATACAGGTTTAAAATACACTATAAAACTTTCTCAAACACTCTCTCCCTCTCTTGCTAAAAACTAGAACATTGCATGATTAGAATAAAATAGTGTTGCTTTGAAAGGGTAGCTCAAATATAGAATAGGCATGCTCTTGAACCCTTGCTTGAAAATGTCTTTTTCACTAAAAATGTATTTCATTTGGCCTCAAAATGCCTTAGTAGCTAGATTTACATTTCATTGGTTATCTCATTTCATTCAGTATTATTACTTTCATATTATTTATGCAATCCATATTATAGTTTTAGCTACTTGATTTACTATGGTTGGATCCATTAGAGAAATTTTCATACTTGGTTGACTTGTTCATACTAGCCCCAAGCTAGTTTACAAGTCTATCTATATCTTGGTGCAATTTGACAAATTGGATAGCCATCATAGACCTCCTATAGCCCATATAACCTATGAGCCTTATAGCCTCTTAGTGGTTTGCTTTAGCACCCTGCCAAACACTTATAGTTCCATTCAGATTCTTGGAGCTACATTCTAGCACACCCAATATGATATCACATATGGTTTCACATTAGTTATATCTTGTTTAGAGCTCTCTTAGCTAATTCCCATCTGTTAATTATTAGGCTTTACTTCTAGTTGTGTTTCAACTCTTGCCTTAGTTGTTTTGTCTTACTTTGTTTTTGTGTCTTTATCTCAATTGGTTATCTATCATTTTGCCTTTTATGTTGTCTTCCATGTTTCTCATGCTTCATTACATCCATGTAGATCTCCCACCTTTGGGATGTCAATCCTAGCATATTCAGGGTCTCATACTTGAGTTTACTAATGAGTAGGCTATGCTTGTAATGGAATGCCATAGACACCATAGGACCCAGGAGCTTACTTTAACCCAACATGGTAGTCTACATGCTTTTGAATTCAAAAGGGAACAAGATTAATAAGACTATAACCAATAGACTCGATCTCCTTTTCCCCAGTCTAAGCTTCACTCATTTGAGGATGTTTTATCTTAGCCTCATGTTGTGCTTCATTCACTCATTTATGGTGATGAGGATATCCTTATGCAGCTAGGGTATGAGGAGTTACATGTAATCACTAATGATTTATATAGACATCTTACTATGAATTAAGTGCTTCCTTCTCCCCTGGGAGGCAGTGGCATGCTTCCTCTAGAAATAAAGCTTATACCCACTCAGTGTCTAGTGCCTTAACTAGTTCTCACATGAGTTACCTACCTATTTATTGATTGGAAACTCTAGATAAATAACACCCTCATAACCATGTTTTGGGTCATAGGTATTCTAATTTAGTGAGGTATCCCCAGCTTGGGGATGCATCCCATCCTCTTAGTCCTTCCTTTAGAGTTTTTGATGAGCATGTTGATTTCAATCACCACTTATGGACTTGAGATACATGGGATGCATATCAAGAGCATAAAAAATAATCAATTAACCCTCATGTGATGACACATGACGAAAACCATAGAGATCTTGGTCATCATGACCATTTATATGAGTATGCCATGTCCTCCCATCACACTCATGGAGACCATCACACTACCTGTGGTCATTCTTCACCTCGTAGAGATGATTTCCATTATTAGTATCCTCATAATCAAGAACATTCCTGATGTCATCTTCCATATGGTCATGGTCATGGTGATGCTTATGGGCATAGGAAAAATCATCATCATCATAAGCCCCCTCTCAGAGTTTGTCACAAGCCTACTATTAACCATGTTTATGAGGATCTCTATCAGAATCCTCTAGCCCCTTGGGTGCATGTTATTCCCCTTCTTACTGCTATCTTTGAACTACCTAAGTTCAATAAGATGCAAGAATCCAATCCCATAGAGCATATCATGACATTCATGATGGAATGTATAGATTGGGAATGGGATTAAGGCATGATATTAAAGCTTTTCACTCATTCTATGTGTGTCAAAGCTCTTATTTAATTCTAGAATATACCTCCACATTCTCTCTATAGTTTTTAGCTACTTCTAGATGACTTCCTCTAATATTTCAATATCTCCAAGCCTTTTAACCTCAACATCCAATCATTCACTTTGATTTTATGTGTAGATAGCATTCAATTGTGAGTCAAACTTTGATTTTATGTGTAGATAGCATTCAATTGTTTATACATGCAAGACTCCATTATTAGATGACAAAATTTATGATATTTTCATGTGAGCATTAAAGTATGAGGTTCACATTGAAATCCTCAAGTGTGGACCCACCTCTTATGATGAAGCCATTAATAAGTATCTAAATATCAAAGTGTTTGAGGTAAATGTGGGCATATGACCTGTACTTTCCCAAAATTTATCCTCTTCATGAGATCAAAACCATAATGTAATCGACGATGGTGCCACTGATTCTCCTCTTGAAAAGAAGAACAATAAGGATGACCATGAGGTTAATGCATTGAGAAAGAAGCTATCTAAAAATAAAACTTGAGTCAAGCACAATAAAACAATGGATGGTGTTTTCTTATGACCCCGCCAAGTTTTATAACTTCCATTAGATGAGGGGGCATGATGATAACAATTATGCCACCTAGAAGTCTAGTGCACAAGCCTCACCTCCATCTTATATTTCTCCTCTTGTGGAACCCAACTACAAGTATAATGTTTTCAAGGAACCTCTACCTAACCATAAAAAGGAGAAGAAGAAGAAAAAATAAGAAATCAAAGGCTAAGGCCTCATGTTCCCCTTCTTGCTCTTCCACCTCTTTTGACTCCTCTTTTTAGGATGACTCGATAGGGAAATCCAAGCATGAGAATAGAAAAGTTGTTGATATCAACATAGCCTCTACTGGGTAAATTTTTTTTGTCAACACATGCTCTAATCGGGCCACTAACCATATTAGAGAGACTAGTGGTGTTGGGCCTCCCATCTAGTCCATGGGGGTAGGGAACCCCAAAGTTAGATTTGACTTTTGATGTAACATCCCTCCCTAAGCTAGATAATGTCCTTACTCTATCATAAAGGAGGTACATGGCCTCTCAATTGGGATCTCCATTTGGTACCTTCTTTGACTTTTCCCTAAATAAAGGGGTCTCATCTTCATAGAGCTTGGTCTCCCTCATGAGGCTTTGTTACATGATGATGTCAAAGTTTTGTTCAACTTTGATACACACGAGCACCCTTATCCTCCCATATTATCTTTCAACCTAGCCTCTTTTCCAAATGTTTCAGTTCTTGAAAATAGGGATCATTTCCCTCTCTACATAGAGACTTTTGTTGATGATTTCCATGTCAAGCAGTGCATTATCAATCAAGGAGATGCATTAAACATCACGCCCCTGCATGTGTTCAATGAGCTTAGAATCAGTCAGAAGAAGCTCTCTAATTCTTTCCATAATTATGTCAATTTTAATAATGACATAATAATGCTAGTTAGGAATGTGAATCTCCAAGTAAATTTTGGTCCCAAGATTGTCAGAATCGAGTTCTATGTGTTAGACCTTGATCTTTCATACAACATGATTCTTAGCCATCCTTAGACTGGTACCATGTAAGCTAGCATGTCAGCCACATTTTTCATACTGTAGTTTATGCATGAAGGTGAGGTTCACACCTTGGAGGTTAACCTAGATCCCTAGGTATTACTCTACAAAAAGACAAAGCCCTCAAGTGAGGCTTTAGCCATCTCTTCATAAGGGTTTTTAGATTCTCAAACAACCCTTATCTTTGAATCTCAATTACTTAAGGATAAATGCTTCAACTTGACTGAGTATCATTCAATATTTATTCCTTTAGATTCTGCGATGCATCAGCTAAATCTCTCTTTTGCTCTATGACATGAAACCAACACATCTCTTTTTGGAAACCTCTTCTAAGATGTCTCCCCAAATTTTGAGCTCCCCTTTATGTCATGCTTTGCCCATCAGAGTGTAGGTTGTCTCCATACAGCTCCCACTGAGACCACTAGGATGGTTGAGTCTGATCTCGAGAGCTATTTTGTTCATGTTATGATGCATAACCTATTCAATGAGAGAAAGACTTATACCAAGTTCATGCAGGGTTTTCATAATCATCATTATCCACTTGATCACCTTGGTTTGGAGATTTATTTCATAGATAGACCAACCCTAGGCATTTCTATAGTGAATGTCCTAGTGATTAAACCTAAAGTGTTAGAAGAGTCTTTCCCTCCTATGCTTGAGTGTTTTGAGAAAGTTAATGGTATGGATGTTTAATGTTCTATAGATGTCAACCTTATCACTTCAACAAGGCTAAAGATCATCAAGATTAGTGTTAGCCTTGCTCCTAAGGAATGGGATGTTTTGGTTGCTTTCTTGCATGAATTTTTAGATGTATTTATTTGGGAATATGCTGATATAAAGGGAATGGATCCTAACATAATCATCCATAACCTTGTTATAGATAACAAGACCTGACCCATTCACTAGAAGCAATGACCCATAGCTCTTAAAGTCTCCTAGTTGATCAAAGTTGAGATAGAAAAACTCATCTGATTTGGCTTTATCCAAGTATTTTATTATCCCCAATGGATTTATAACATTGTCCACATTCTAAAAAAGAATGGTGCTATTTATATTTGCATTGACTTTTAGGATCTCAATATGGCCTACCCAAAGGATAACTTTCTTGCTCTTTTGATAAACCAGATTGTATATTACAATGCTAGTTTTGAGATCATGTACCTCATGGATGGTTTCTTTGGGTACAACCAAGTCCAAATTTCACCTAAAGACCAAAACAAGATAATTTTTAATACCCCATGGGGTAAATTTGATTACATCATCATGATTTTTAGTTTAAAGAATGTTGGGGCCACATATCAACATGCCATGACCCACATTTTTCATGATCATATCCATAAGATAGTTAAATGTTATGTTGATGATTTTCTCATCAAATCATATAAGTGGGATGATTATGTGCAAAACCTTAGAATCATCTTTGAGCATCTTTGAGAGTATCACATTAGTCTCAACCCTAAGAAGTGCTTTTTTGGCATTTTACCTAGAAAGCTTCTCAGCTTCTTCATCTTGCAAAGGGGCATTGAATTGTATCTTGATAAGATCAAAGTGATCCTGGAAATGCCTCTCTCATGTAACCTCATCTAATTTAAGTCCTTTCTTAGAAGACTCAAATTTCTCAAACATTTCCTCAAGGAGTATGCCCACAAATCCATACCCCTTACACATCTCTTGCACAAGGATACTCTATTCTTGTGGTTTGCTAAAGCCCAAGTGGATTTTGAGGAATTAAATCATCTACTACATAATCCTCCCATACTGATGGTACCCATTGAGGGGTGTGAGTTCATCTTATAGACCTCTATCACTGATCTTTCCATTGGGGGCATGCTATGCCAAAATGACAACACCATCAAGGAGAGAGTTGTTTATTACATCTCTCGCATGCTGGTTGGCCTTGAACTCAACTATTCTCTTATTGAGCATTAGTGCCTCTCTCTTATCTTTGCTAGGAATAAGTTATTAAATTACATGTTGGTCTATACTACCAACATGATTATCTAGTCTGATCCACTTTGATAATTGCTCAGTAAGACACATCTTGTTGGTATGAATGTGAGGTAGATCATGCTTCTTTAAGATTTATACCTCCACATAATTAACCAAAAGTCTAAAAAGGGCTTGGTTGTGGCTAACTAACTCACTGAGTATCCAATACCCAACCTGAGTGTAGAGTTGGTTGATGATGCCTTTCCTGATGAGATGGTTTACTTAGTTGACCATGTTGAGGTCTCCAAGTGTAATTGGTATCATGACATTGTCTATTACCTTACAGACCAATATTTTATCAAAATTGCATCCTCATAAGAGCACTATCAGATCTGTAATCTCACCATATGATATGTCATCATTGGAAATGTCTTGTTTAAGAGGCATATCAATGGTATGTTGATGTAGTGCCTTACCCCCAAGGATATCCCTCTCATGCTTGAGGAGTCCCATGGGAGCATTTGTGGTGGTCACCCAAGAGGGTAAGCCACTGCTCAACATATTATCAAGATGGGATAATACTAGCCTACTCTTGTTAAGGATGTCATCCAATATGCCAAGAAGTGTAGAATTTTTTAATTCATAAGGGATGCTATCAATGCTTTAGCTAGCCTATTACACTCCATTTTGGCTACTTGGCCTTTCTTAGTTTGGGCTCTCGACTTCATTAACGAGTTTAAAACCACCTCTTTTGATGGCCATCATTGGTTCATCACCACCACTAACTATTTTATGAAGTGGGTTGAGGTCATGCCTCTTAGCAATATGTGTGGGAAGACTATCACCAAGTTCATCCTAAACTAGCGTATTTGTCCATTTGGGGTTCTTGTTATGATCATGGTCAGAAATGGCCTAGGCTTCCAAATCCTCAAGATGTGTGAGCTCATTAAACATTTTAGGTTCAAACTCCATTTATCCTCTACTAATTACCCCCAAGGAAATGGGCAAGCAAAGTCTTCAAATAAAAATTTAAAGAAGATGCTTCTCTGTATCATTGCCCAATCCAAGAGAGACTAACATCTCATGCTCTATCCTACCCTTTAGGCCTATTGGAATAGCTTCCAAATGGCCATGGGGGTAACCCCATACTCTCTCATGTATAGATCTAAAGATATTCTTCCCTTGGAGATCTTAATCCCATCATTTCAAGTTAAGATATTTGGTTCTCTTCTCTGATGAGGAACAATATGTCACTTGCCTTTTTGAGCTTGAGAAATTAGATGAGTGACACCTAGCCACTCTTGAGTACAACTGTGCTTACTAGTGTCATTAGTACCACCAATTCAAGAAGTTGGTGGACCTTCATCAATTCAAGGTAGGTGAGACAATCCTTATTTTTTATAAGGATCATTGCAAGAATGGAAAAATCATACACAAGTTTTTTGACCCTTTTGTCATCACCACCTCTTTAGAAAATGGGCCTTTTTATCTCTCAACTCTTGAAGGTGAACCCCTATGGCACCTGATCAATGGATTCTACCTCAAGACATTTAATGTCTAGGGCCCATGTGGCTCTCCAGGAAAGTTGATTATGGTGGTAAGGTTAATCTTTCCTCTCTTATATCACCACTAACCTCCATGTCATTGATATATGTGTGTGCATGTGGGTTATTTATTAGCAGTTTCTACTATCTAATCACATGTATTTAGTAGTCTATATCAGATGAAGCATACACATCACACACAAAATCATATACATATATGTGCTAATAATAATAAAATAATTATTTGTGTGTGTGTGTGTATTGAAAAAAATACATGTTTCTCTAGGTACATCACATGGGCTTATAGTCCCCAAAAACTACCATGAGTGTGGCTACATATGTATACCCAATTAGCCTATGACTAGGTAGTATCTATGATAGTCATACTCTAAGTAGAGATATGAATCTATACCTCTCAACCAATCAAGCTATAGTATCCTCTAGTGTAGCTAGTCAGTCTACCCTTGCTTTAGGTGCCTCAGCTTCTCTTGTTTTCTCTCAAGCTAGCTCAGCTCATAGCCAATAAATATCAGCCTTAAATCTCACTAGTCTCACCTCAATCTCTACTATAGCCACCCTATGGTTTGTTACTGATGCCTCATGCCATGTTGACTCAACCTCTAGTTGTGGAATCTTATGTCGTGCCCTTACCAACTCAAGTGAGGCTCATACACTCATACACTAGAATTGAGTATGTGGCTCTAACCCTATCAACAAATGTGGTACCCACTCTATCAATGGTGTCCTTACCACATCATGGAATAGTTTCATCAATAGTAGGTCCACTTGGGATCTGGTCCAACTGGGTTGGTCTCCTACACACACACATAGAGCATATGTGTTAACTACATATATGCTCTAGCTTAAGATGAACATAAGAATATAGTGTTATTTAGAAAATACATTTATCTTACCTGCTAGTGTGGATGGCCTCTATGGTACCCCTATAGGTCATGTTCCTTTGTGTGGTGGTGGTCCTCACCATACTAGTCCTCTCCACCACTATCCCCCTCACTCTGCCTTGGCTTTTGATCATGCTTAGCTCTAGCTAGCTTGAACTGAGCATGTCTCTCTCTCACCATCAAAGTTTGCCTCCTAAGATGAAGTTATATCCCTTATGGACTCTAAAGCTCCTCTTGAACCACATAGTTATCTACTATTTCATCCTTTGGCCATACCATAGACCCATATGGATCATGGACATAACACGCTACTACGTCTAGATCTAGGGTGGTTTATAGGGGCCCCACACTATCTATAAACTATGTAGCCCATGTTGTGCTTATCTCTAGTGTCGATTATGCATTGCTACTATATGGTATCCTCAACCTCATTAGTGATAACCTCTCATAGGTCCAAACCATGAGTGGTTTGGGTTGTATCAATCTGCCTACACCTATGCATTGGATATGATCTAGATGTTGGTATAGTCTGCCTAGGATATACTGGACCCAAGTGTATCTCTAGCCTCTCTTCACATGTTAAAAAAATCTTATCCATAAGAGTGGTAGTCATCTTATACTCTATCTAACATAGAGTCTCCTAACCAAAGTACCTATTATCATTATCTTGAGTGGTGGAACCCTTGATGATTGCTATGTGATTTGAACCCCATGGTTGTGCTACTAAGAGTAGGGTCCCACCAAGTAGACCACTACTTATCACTGCATTGTGTACTGATGGTAGGTCAATATTTATAACCATAGGTTCCACCCCATAAATATAATAAGCATCTTTTATGCTAAAGATGGCCTCTAGCTTAGGCCCTAGCTAGAACACATGCCTTTTTGGTACCCATGTAGTGGCTAATGTGTTAACCGGGTCTTTGGAATAATGTAATGAACATAAATGTACTATCATCTAAAGTCTTACACTCTATAGGCATGCTTGATCCTCTACAAGTTGAGCATCTACCTCTTTGAATAGCTAGGATAAGATTCTCTCATGGTTGGATAACTTGCATGGCCTATCTATCTAGGCTTGCTACTCTCTTTCCTTTGAAGGCTCTCTCTCCTCTCATATGCTCACTCCTCTGTGTGTTTACACAAGTGAGAAACATGTAAAAAAAACTATCATATTAGCCACAAAATAGGTAAAATGGAATAAAAACATGTTTTTTTATCTACTTCTATTTGTTTCCCCCTTCTCTCTACTTCTAGCCCCTTCTGGGAGCTCCCATGCCTTTTTGGGCTCCCTGAGGATCAACTTGGGCCTTCAATACCAAAGGCCATGGATTTTTTGGAAAATACATAGCCTTGTAGTGGGTAAAGCCATAATTTTTACAACCTACCCCACTATAGGGCCAAGGCCTAGCCTAGCCAAGTAACGACCTATGTGGGACATCTTACGGAGCCCTTGTGATTCCCTGTTCTCCCTCCACGGGTAATGGTTTGACCTCCCATTTGTATCATTTTCTTGTTCTTGCCAAAACCATCATGTTTCACTCTTTTTTCATCCAATTCATCCACTAAATCATCTATAATGAGTGAAAATGGCATTAGGGCCTCTCAAACCCCCAAAATTTGAAAAAAAATATTCAAAAGACTTACTCGAAACATCTTGTGCATCTTTGGTATGCTCTCATGTCCTCGTTCACTTTTCTTTGGATTTAGGTTGCTCATGGGCTCTCCTTTGGCTTTATTAGAGTGAAAACAATAGTGAAAATGACCTCTTTTCTCTCTCTTCCTCTTTTTAGCATTTTTGTGGGCCCTTTTTTGGATTTTTCCTATTTTGCATTTTAGAATTTAAGACCTTCATCTTAGAGGTTTGGCACATTCTGATCACATTGACAGTCTCTATTTTTTAATTTGAGGATTTTTTGGGCTTATTCTAGCCTCATTTTTGTCCCCAAGATCCCTTCTAGTTCCTTGCTAACCTCCTAATCTCGTGCCCTATTTCATGGTTACCTAGGGATAAAAGTTACTGTACTTCTTTTAGTTAGTTATTTGTTTACTTTTTGTATTCGATCTATTCTAATTCCCTCTCTTTCTTATTTATCATGGTTGTAGGTCAGGTTATTAACTAGTTTTGGTGGTTTAGGACTTGGTCTAGTCTTGCTGACTTGTCTTTATCTTCTTTGAACTTCCCCCACTTTTCTTTGTTACCTCTCACCATGGCCAGTGTTGGTTAATTATTATGATTATGGATTAATTTCATTATTTATTTCCCTCATGAAACTCACTTATACTAATTATCTTTGAAATCTTCTTTCTATAGTCATTTATCTTGTATCCTTAACCACCATTATGTTACACCTCTTAGTGGTGATTCAAACTGATGGTGATAGTCAGGGAAACCCAAGACCAGTAGTTATGGCTTGGGTTATTGATGATCAATGGGGCCATGAGTTTGTTGTAACTGGTTTCTTCCTTAGTAACAAGTTGAATAATGCCATTGAGTATCATGCATCATTGTCACCTTGATGGATGCATGTGAGTTAGGCACATGTCATATGTAATTATTCTCTGACACACTCTTATCCAAGTCTCAACTCATTGGTGTCTAGGCCATCCTTATCTCTAAGTTTCTCCTCCTTTTTGAGGTAGCACATGATTTTCTCTCTTTCTTTGAGGACATCCAATTCACCCATATCCCTCATAGGGATAAAACTAGGGGCTAATGCCCTAGTGAATGTCATTCTATATAGTATAATGTGATTTGATGTCACTTATGTCCTTTCATTATAGGAGCTGGAGATGGAGCTTGAGTTGGAGCTAGAGTTGGATTCTGGATTATGCAACATTTGTACTCTCACCCATGAATCATGCTATCAATTTTTTATGATACCATCCTTATCTAGTAATTATAACTATTGTTTCCTTTTATCTTTATAGTTCTTGAATTTCTTTGCTTTGGTGTGGCTTTTAGGTACTACACAACACTCCTTCTTCATTCGAACACCGACTGCTTATACCTTGGGGGCATATGTAATCCTAATTCTCATGACCTTACTCCTCCCTGTGATTATATATTAACTCACATACAGACTACCAACCCTAGACATCCTAATATAAGACATAATCCAATCACTTGGACCTTTCCCATATGATATTCTCATCACCTATACATCCTCAGTCTATTTCAACCCTTCCTCACAATAAATAGACTCTATATGGACCCCTTGGGACCCATTCAAGAAGTTTTTGACTTGTCTAGGCCCCTATTTGACCTATGCCATAGATTAAGGAGGAAACCCATGGCCTAGGCTATAGGTTTCCTTCATGAAATCCATGGCCTAGTTAGAATGCATAAAAATGTGTCTTGAACAGACCCAAATGATAAAAAATGGCTAGTTTCTTGCAGTTTGGTAGATTAGGGCTGAGTTATATTGGATTTTCCTCATTAATTAACATATATATCTTCTCATTCCATCTCTCTTGTGATTCTTTTTACCTCTCTTCACTCTCATGCCTTCTTGAATCTCTCTTGGTTTATTCTTGGCACTCTTGAGCTTGATTGGGGATAGAGTATCCCATATGCTACTAAACTCTTACTTGGAGAATCCATTACTCTTAGTTGCTCCTAATTCCTTATTGGTTTGATATCAAGCTCCTAAATTTTTCATTGCAATTGAGTTGTACACTTGGTTGGAGCTCTTACACCATTTCAACTTCTCACTTCACCTCCTCTTTTTTTGGCTCTTGGTTTGGAGTTTAGCTTGAACCTAGCTCGGTTTACTCTTACATTACTTCCTAGCTTAGATTCTTGGTTGGTATAAAATCTACACTTCATATTTGATCTTGATCTGAGGCCACTTTGATATGCAAAGTGAAACTCCATTATTTGTGTAGTATATATGCTAGGGTTTGAATTATTTTAGTGAAATAGTTATTTTGTATGTTGCTTAGAGTAGTTTCCAAAATTTATTGCATTTGTATATGTTAAAACAATACTTTCATGGCTTGAAATGTTATTTTTTTGATTACCATTTCTCTCTTTATAATCCTTTCTCACATTTTCAAAACACACTAGAAAACTTGCTCAAACACTCTCTCCCTCTCTTGCTAAAAACAAGAACATTGCATGATTAGAAAACAATAGTGTTGCTTTGAAAGGGTAGCTCAAATATAGAATAGGCATGCTCTTGAACCTTTCTTTAAAAAATCTTTGTCACTCAAAAAATCTTTCATTTGGACTCAAATTTCCTTAGTAGCTAGATTTACATTTCATTAGTTCTCTCATTTCATTCAGTACTATAGATTTCATATTATTTATGAAATCCATAGTATAGTTTTATCTACTTTATTTACTATGGTTGGATCCATTAGAGGAATTTGTGTAATTGGTTTTCTTGTTCATACTAGCCCCGACCTAGTTTACAAGTCTATCTATAACTTGGTGCAAGTTGGTAAACTGGATAACCACTATAGACCTCATGTAGCCCATAGAACCCCTGAGCCTTCTAGCCTCTTAGTGGTTTACTCTAGCATCCTACCAAACACTGATGTTTCTATTCAGATTCTTGGAGATACATTATCCTATCATGGATGTTATACTCAATGTGTGATAAATACAAATTGATTTAAAGCAACACACCATTTATGATTAGAGAGAGAGAGTGAATGATATTATTTGTTGTAGACCTTTATAGGCATGTTGAATGCATTATTAATGTTAGTTTATAGGATTTATATTGTTATACATTACCATAATTGTTTGGGGGTATATATATAATTTTTCATTGATGATTTATCCTTATGTAAAGGAATATGTTAAGGAAACAATAAATTATGAGGTTGCCTAAGTTTCTTAATGTGAAATTAAATTATTTTGGTTTTTTGCTCTCTTGGACTTGATTATTTAAATAAAATTTGACTTTAAGAATATATACTAGATGATAATTCACATTTCCATCTTAATCTGACACATCTAATGCATCCCTTTCAATGTAAGGATTGAAATTCAGTTGGCCTTTCCCTTTGTTAAATTTATTTCTTGACTATATTATCACTTGCTCAAGTGTTATATTCATTAATGCTAATCAAGATGGATTTGGGAGGATAAAGTTAAATTATGGATTCTAATTGTATACATTAATATTATATTATAAATTATTTCTAAGAGGCTACCCTATTTTTAAATGCATTATTTGTATGGTAGTATTATTTGATTACTTATGCATTGGTCTGTTGGCTTGTATATATAATAGAACTATCAGTCTTGAGTGGATTGTTCCAATAATATATTAGAATTAACAATTTGTTACTAATGGATGGTGTATTATTATATGTAAATAATGATATTACATTTCTATAGTATCCCACATTGTACTCTTATGAAGTAGATCTTTTGTTCACTCTTTCAATATGTGAACTGGTAATGGAACATCCTTTCTTTAAAGGAAGGGTGATGTAGGAGAATCACTACCTCCTTGTATATATTAGTCTTTTGAGTTATTATGGAGTTTATGTGGTCCTATGAGGTTTTTATAAGTCCATATAAGGTGCGAGATTGTTGAAAATTTTGAATTGTGGCTTAGAAAGGATTTTTCCACCAAATTCTTGATTTGAATTTTCAAATCCTTATGTCAAGGTTTGGAGTCTACAATCTTGTTTAAAGGAGTGCCAATTTTTGATTTTTTTTAGTTAGTCTTATAAAAGGTCAAAGGTGTCTCAATACTTACATGAATCACATAATGAGTCATCTTGGTGAGTAGGTTAATAGTTAGGCAACACACTAGAAGAAGTTACAAAAGTTAGTTAGAGATTACATGATAATAAAAGAAGTTGTAATTATTTTTATTTGAAGAGTTATTTTTCAAGTTAGGAGAGTCAAGGAAGTAGAATTTTGGGGTTGGATTTGAATTATAATGAACATGTAAACCCCATAAGGAAATTAATAAAGAAGTTTTTGTTGTATTCTTAAAATAAAAGTTAAAGTCTCTGCCCTATACATATGTAAGGAGTTGACTATGAAAGCATGATTAATGGAATAAAGTATAATAAAAGTTATTTGTGTAAATTGGTAAGTTAACACATGATTTAGTTAGTGTTACAAGTATCTAATAGTGTAGTGTCAAAATTCTTTAAGAAGATTTAGGTTGTAGACTGCAATGTTCCCTATTTTTTATGCACACAAATGAAGAATGAATGTAGGTTGATTTCTCAATTGAAGAAAATTCAAAATGTATTGGATTTTGATGTTTGATGAATTACAATAAGTATTGGTGTGAGCTAATGTTATAGGCCCATGTTCCTTGTACCTCATGTTGAGTAAAATAGTGTGTGTTTTGTGTGTAATAAAGGATTTTATGGAAGCTTGAATAAAGAGAAAAAGTTTTTTAATACCTTTATTGAGACATTTGTAAAATTTTCCATCCAATTCAAATCATATAATCATGGATTAATCGTGACATAAATATAAAAGCCTATGCAGCCAATAACCTCATATACAGTTTACCTAAGTTGTGTTCAAAAGTGAAGAGAAGCACATAAGAGAGGTTATATGACTTAATAAAGGAATAATTAAATTTAATAAATGTGTTTCAATAGAAAATAATGTTTTAAAACATTTCATGAAGTTTATTACACCATTAAGTCACTTCTCAGTTGATACAGTCATGTAACTATTTAACAAAACTTGCACAGTCAAGTTGAGTTCTTTATGGATAGGAGTAGAAAAAGTGTTTAGAGAGTTTATTGAGTATTAGATAAGGAGTGGGAAGGTATTACATACATATCCCAACACTTATATTCCTATTAAAGTCACTAAAATGCTTTGAAATGAATTAAAACCCCTCTTAGGTTATACATGATTACACATACCCTATCTAAGGTTTAAAAACTAAAACATGCATAACAAGAGTTCCCACTAGTAGAAATGCATGAAAAATTGTGATAATATTGGAAAAAAAGTGTGTTAAAATATTTTTGAGTTTTCAAGTTGGTGGAGTACGTACAATATGGGATATTGAGGACTGAGTGCTAATAGGGTTGGAAAAGACCTAATAGGCCTAATTCGAGACCTAAATGGAGAAGATTTAACAACTTCCCAATAGAGATAGAGCCAAATTTTTTTTGGAAAAAATACACCCAATAGAGGGTATCAAATAAGGTGATTTTTTTACAAAACTCTATGCTACAATTCTGTATTAAGCAATTAAGCCCAAAAAAGGGCTACAAGACTTGTGTTATGAGTAGGTATAATTATCCAGGGAGTGTGTTGTTACTTTGAGAAGGTTATGAATGTATTGAGAGGTCTAATGAGACCCTAATAACCATGATCAAGACATTTTAAAGCATAAGATAACCATGTGAACCTTAGAACCATTGTATGAATAAATAACCAATGAGTCATTACCAAGGAAGTGGATATTGAAGCAAATCAAAGTTGGAGAAAGTTATTTATCCTCTACAAAAGGATGATAAAGAATATTTTAGGTGATTGAAATACATTGGTTAGGCAAGTTGAAATCCAAGAGAGGCTTAAAAATAGCAAGGACCTAAAGAATCTCAAAAGGAGAAAGCAAAGTGATTGTTTAAAGAAGTTGATCCAAGGAGAAAGCTTGGATAAGGGATAGAGCAAGGTGAAATATAATTTCTTAAGATGAATCAAGGTGAAAAAGACTTTCTTAAGAGATTACAACTACCTAATACAAAGGACTAACTAAGAAAGTAGAGAGAATAAGAGAGAAGTGAGATTATTTTAGATGGGCATGTGATAGGACTATTTACAATTTTGTCATATCACTTGTCATTCATTCAAAGCAAATATTTAGAACACTTTGTTGAGAAGGTTGGTATGTTGAGATTATTAGACACGGAAAGAGAAGACCATGAACAAGTAAAGATTACACAACAATAAGAGGAGAACAATGAGGTCGAAGAGGTTGAAGGAATTACAAGAGAGAAGTTGGAGCCATCAGTAACATAATAATAAACAAAAACCCCAAGCATAGGGAGAATAAGCATGCAAGAACAAGAGACTAGTTTCAAATAGGACAAGAAATATATTATATTAATTGACTTGTGTGTTCCATGTGTAGGCTGGTTGTAGAAACATAGGCAAGTGTTGAAGATGATCATGTTGAAGATCAAAGAACAAGAAGTCAACCTCAAAGGAGAAAACAAGAGAGAAATGAATCAAGGAGGAACCATCAAAATATTTAGCAAGAATCACAAAGGTACATGTGTCTCAAATAGACCTTGGAATCCAAGAGGATATTCCATTGAATAAGAGGTGTTGAATGAGAACATCAAAGATAAATTAGTTATAACTTTAAAGGAAAGTTTCATTTTACTCCTCAATAGTATGATGCAGGAGGATCACTACATCCTTGTATACATTAGTCTTTTGATTCATTATGGATTTTTTGTGGAATTATGAGGTTTGTAGAAGTCAATATTAGGTGCTAGATTGTTGATAAATTTGAATTGTGGCTTATAAAGGATTTTTCCACCAAATTCTTGATTTGAGTTTTTAAATCCTTATGTTAAGGTTTGGAGTCTACAATCTTGTTTAAAGGAGTGTCAAGTTTTAATTTATTTAGTTAGGCTTATAAAGGGTAAAATGTGTCTCAATACTCACATGAATCACATAATGAGTCATCTTGGTGAGTATATTAGTAGTTAGGCAACTTACTAGAGGAAGTTACAAAAGTTAGTTAGAGGTTACATGATAATGAAAGAAGTTGTAGTTATTTTTGTTTGAAGAGTCATTTTTAAAGTTATGAGAGTAAAGGAATTATATTGGGAGGGTTATATTCTAAGGATAATGAAAATATAAACCCCAAAAGGAAATTAATAAAGAATATTTTGCTGTGTTCTTAAAACAAAAGTTGTAGTCTTTGCCCTGTACATATGTAAGGAGTTGATTATACAGGCATGATTAATGGATGAAAGTATAATAAAAGTTATTTGTGTAAATTGGTAAGTTTAAACATGATTTAGGTAGTTTTTCAAGTATCTAATATTTTAGTTTCAAAATTATTTAAGAAGATTCAAGTTGTAGACTGTGTTGTTCCCTATTTTTTATGCACATAAATAAAGAGTGATTTTAGGTTGATTGCTCAATTGAAGAAGGTTGAAAATGTATTGGATTATAATGTTTGATTTATCATGGTAAGTTTTTAAATATTTTTATGAATGATCTAAATCATTGGATTAATAAATTTCAATATGCATTGGTGTAAGCTAATGCTATAGGCCCATGTTCCTTGTACCTTATGTTGAGTAAATTGGTGAGTGTTTTGTGTGTAAATAAAGGATTGTGTGGAAAGAGAAAAAGGTTGTTAATACCTATATTGATATGTTTGAAAAATTTACCTTCCAATTCCAACCATATAATCATGGATTACTTGTGACATAAGTATGAAACCTTGTGATGTCAATAACCTCATACATAGTCTGCCTAAGTTGTGTTCAAAAGTGAAGAAAGGAACATAAGAGAGATTCTATTCCTTAATAAAGGAATAATGAAATTTTATAAATTTTTTTCAATATAAAATAATGTTTGAAAACCTTTCATGAAGGTTATTACACCATTAAGTCAGTTCTCAGTTCATACAGTCATGTAACTATCTAAAAAAACTTGCACAGTCAAGTTGAGTTATTTATGGATAAGAGTAGAAGAAGTGTTTAAAGAGTTGATTGAGTATTGGAGAAGAAGTGGGAAGGTATTATAGACCTCTCCCAACACTTTAAATCCTATAAAAGTCACTAAAACACTTGGAAATGAATTAAAACCAATCATGGGTTATACAAGCTTACACAAACCCTATCTAGGGTTTCAAAACTAAAACATGCATAACAAGAGTTCCCATGGTAGAAATACATGAAAACTTGTGAAAATCTTAGAAATAGGGTGTGTTAAAATATTTTCAGGTTTTCAAGTTTTTAGAGTATGTATAGTATAGGATATTAAGGAATGAGTGCTAACAGGGTTGGAAAAGATATAATAGGCCTAATTTTAGACCTAAATGGAGAAGATTGAATGAATTCATAGTTGAGATAGAACCTAAAAAATTATGTAAAAAATAAAAACAATCTAGTGTTTTAAAAAAGGTGATATTTTAAAAAAACTCTATGGTAGTACTAAGCAATTAATCCCAAAAAAGGGCTACAAGGACTGTATTTTGAGTAGGAAGAGTTGTCCAAAGAATGAGTTATTACTTTGAGAAGGTTATGAATGTATTGAGGGGTCTAATGAGACCATAATAAGCATGATAAAGAAATTGAAAAACATAAGATAACTAGGTGAACCTCATAACCATTATATGAAGAAATAACCAATGAGCCATTACCAAGGAAGTGGATATTGAAACAAGGTAAAGTTAGAGAAAGTTGTTTACCCTCTGCATCAACGGGTGTCCTAGTTAGCTGGAATTAAAGGTTACATATAATCCATGGTTGTATTAAAATACATATGAATGATATTATAATTATCCTGAGTCTATTATAACATGTTGTGAGAGATATTTATGTTGACCTTTTCTTGTTGGTTGGCTGTGAGGTGCATGAGGTATTCTATTTATATCTATATTATCAATCTTAATTTTATGCACACTTATTACTTAAGCAATTAAGTGTAAGCATTTTTTTAACTTTTACATATGTATATGTTGTTGGCTAGGTCATTCCATACTATAAAGTGATATATAAATTAATTATAATGCACCAGGTTATGATTTTGTGGAAAACTTGTTATTGGCCATATATTATGATTATTCACATTGCCATCTTTGGGCAATTAGCTAATTAACAAATGAATGAATTATTGAATTGTGAATGTGTTATCTAATTTTTGGTAAATTATTGTTGTGGATGTGTGGTGTTCATTTGCAATCACAATGTGATGTGGTAGTTGGCCATTTATGAATACGACTTATAGTTGGTCTAGTTCATGATATTGCAATTGGCGTAATGGCTGAATTTATCATTCTAATACATCATTATTATTATTGGTTAAATCATTTACTTGTTATTATCTAAAGTATTTGAATGAAATATTAGTGCTAGGACATTATGGTTTGGGATTTTTTAATATAGTCCCAACTTGGTATCACTATTATTGATGGTTCATTATAACAACTGGTATTCATTCATATTGGGTAATAGCCTAGATGGTCAAGTTGTTATTGGTTTAAGGAGATGGTTAAGGTGTTGTGTTCATTTTAGCATGTGCATTATTTTTTGGTGAACATTAAATGTTCATGTTGGCAAAAAAATGTGGTTATCTAATTCCCATGATAAATATTGTAAGGATTGCATAGGCTAAAGCTTGGTATTATGGTACCTTAACTTCTTCTTTTATGACCTATCATGATTATCATGGTAATCCTTTATTATTAGATTTGTATGAATGATAATGGGTAACAAGATAATCCTATGCTATTCTAAATCTTATAATTTTGATCTTTACCTTGTCTATTGAACTAAACTAGATATTAACCTTATTTAAGGATACCCAAGGCATGAACAAATCTCTTTAGCCTCTTGAGTCACTTAGCCATAACCTCATAGGGTGATTGGATACTTAGATAGGGCTGAGGATCCCTAGGTGGTACAATAAGGATAATGAATTCATTCCAAATATTTGAAGGTTATTAGTGTAGACTCACACACTAATATCCCTCAAATGGTGCATCATTATTTAGGCAACATTTTTCTGTATGGAATCCTCTAGCAATATTCATCCTCTCATAAGTGTCCACATGACCCAATCTATGTATAGGTTGTCTATTTATCCTTATACAAACCAAGTTGTTATGTTATGAATTGTAAATTTGTGTAGTGGGTTATTCATGCAATTTTTTTGCATACTCTATAACGATTCCTAAAATTATTTTTTGGAGTTGTTTCATTTAGTATCAGAGCCTGTGCTTGGAATATTATTGATAATAATGCTTATTTATCACTCTCTTTAGAATTCAAGATTAATGTTAATCCGTATTATGATTGAATTAAGTTGTACTTACTATTTGGTTCTTTCTAGTTGTTACTCCAAGAGATGTGTAAAAATGGAAATATGCTTAAAATACTATTTTGTGATTCTCAAAAACCATGTTAGAGTCAAAATTGATGGTGCTCATGTTGAGTAAATCTAAGGCATGGGTAGTTTGAAAGGAAGGAATAAGTCTTCATTGGGGTTGTAACAACCTGAGAATGCATTCAAGGCTTGATTAGAAATAGGAACATGAGTTGAGTAATCTCAAGAATGTTTCCTATATATTTTCCCCAATCTGAAATTGGTTATGAAAATAGACCTGAGCTGTAAGGGTGTTAATTATGGTTGACCAAGCATAAAGGAGATCAAGTAGTTTCCACCACCTACTTATATGGGTGAGAAGCTTGATTATGTAGTTGATTAATGAATGTGTGTACACATTAGTATATCAACCTACAAGGTATGATAATTAATGTGAATGAGTTGGTGTTGTTATAGAACACTAGGATGATGGAACTCTAAATTTATGAGATGGTCATTGTTGGGGATCAACCAACAATGGATTACACTTATGAAAGCAATCAATGCGGAAATAAATCAGATAGATAAGTAACTGAAATGATAAATAGCACAGAACAAGATATACAAGAAAACACCCTGAAAACTTGTATTAAAAACTCTTTACAATAGGAATACAAATGAAGAACTTTGTTCTTCCACACCTCTCTCAGATGCACACAAGATCTCTCACTAGATCTCTATTCCTCAAGAGCTTTCTCTAAAGTACAGTCCTTCAAACATTCACAATGTTCTACTTCGTACTCAATTACACTCTCATACACTCCATCATCTTACAATAGCTTAGAAGATCTCTCCTACATATAGAAATAGGAAACTTAAGCATGCTCTTACAACAAACAGTTAAGCCTCTTCAACAAGGGCTCTAAAAATAACATTGCTAACAATAGAGACGCGAGCATGAGTCTACAACTCAAACTCATCATGCAAACACTCGCTTCTGTCCTCGGAAATAGCTCTCTGGACACGCAGGTAACCGACGTCGGTTCCTGTCTGTTCGCCTGTGACCGTCGCCGGCCAACCATACTGCCGACGTCGGCGCCTCTGAACTGCAACTGACTGACGTCGGTCGCTCCTGACCGACGCCGGCGTCTGTGTAGACCCGAACTTGTTTATCTATGCTCCTTGGTGAAGCTTTTAGCTCCACATACCTAACAATCTCCCACTTGGAGATAAACCAGCTGCACCAATACCTGTACAGCAAGATCTTCTAGCTCCTCCATCTTCAACTCAATCGTGAAGACCAACAGAAGTTGAATGAAGATTCAACTTCTCCTTAGTAACCGGCTTTGTTAGCATATCCACAGGATTCATGTCTGTATGGATCTTCTCCAGCTTCAACTCACCATCTTCCAATACCTGCCGTATGAAGTGGTACCTTAGCTGTATGTGTTTGGTTCTAGAATGGAAAGCTGAGTTCTTAGCCAAATGGATTGCGCTTTGACTGTCACTATGCAATCTGCAACTCCCATGCTCCCTTCCAAGCTCTTCCATGAACCGTGTCATCCATATCATTTCCTTGCTAGCTTCTGTAGCTGCAATATATTCTGCTTCTGTAGTTGACAAGGCTACAACCTTCTGCAACTTAGAAATCCAACTAACTGCCGTTCCACCTACAGTAAAAACATAACCTGTAGTGCTCCTCCTGCCATCCAAATCCCCTGCCATATCTGAATCTACATAGCCATGTAGAGATGTATCTGAACCTCCATAGCATAAGTGTCTGCTGCTGGTTCCTCTCAGATATCTAAGGATCCATTGTACTGCTTTCCAATGTTCCTTTCCTGGATTGGCCATATACCTGCTTACTACTCCCACTGCTTGGGCAATATCTGGTCTAGTACACACCATTGCATACATCAAACTTCCTACCGCGGAAGAATATGGAACTTTATTCATGTACTCTACCTCATCATGTGAATTGGGACATTGTTCTTTACTTAACTTGAAATGTCCTGCCAAAGGTGTGCTTACCGGTTTCGTATCCTGCATGTTGAACCGTTTCAACACCTTGTCCACATAATCTTCTTGAGACAATATCAACCTGTGATTTTCTCTGTCTCTCTTAATTCTCATGCGAAGGATTTTCTTAGCTGCTCCCAAATCCTTCATGGCAAACGTTTGAGCTAACTTCTCCTTAAGCTCTGAGATGTCCTGCATGTGAGATCCTGCAACCAGCATGTCATCTACATACAACAATAGAATAATGTATCTACTGTTATCAAATCTCTTAAAGTATACACAATGGTCTGATTGACACCTACTGAAACCATGCTCAGTCATAAACCTGTCAAATTTCAAGTACCATTGCCTTGGAGCTTGCTTGAGGCCATACAAGCTTTTCTTTAACATGCACACTAGTTTCTCCTTACCCTTGACCTCGAAACCTTCTGGCTGTTCCATGTAAATTTCCTCATCTAAATCTCCATGAAGAAATGCTGTTTTAACATCTAGCTGCTCGAGATGCAAATCCTCAAAAGCAACCAAAGATAGTACAACCCTTATAGAAGTCATCTTAACAACTGGAGAAAAAATTTCGCCAAAGTCAATACCTGGCTTTTGTGCAAACCCTTTTACAACCAATCTGGCCTTGTATCTCATCTGACCATCCTCACCTTCCTTCAACCTGTAAGTCCACCTGTTCTTCAGTGTTCTCTTACCAGCCGGCAATTCAACCAAATCCCATGTTTGGTTCTCTCTTAAGGACTCCATCTCCTCAATCATGCCATGCTCCCACTTACTCCTGGACTCCACCTATAAAGCTTCTTCAAAACTTTCTGGTTCTCCACCATCGGTTAGCAATAAATAATATAAAGAAGGAGAGTATCTAATTGGAGGCTTACTTACTCTTTCAGACCTCCTGATTGGTGTCTTGGACTCGTTTTCCACAATCTGTCCACCCAAATTTTCTGACAGTGACCGACCTCAGCCACCTGTAGACCTGTTACTGGCCGACGCCGGTTCTTCCTGGCCGACGCCGGTGCCTGGTCTGCCAA
The DNA here is from genome assembly GCA_037957365.1 of Torreya grandis. Taxonomy (NCBI): domain Eukaryota; kingdom Viridiplantae; phylum Streptophyta; class Pinopsida; order Cupressales; family Taxaceae; genus Torreya; species Torreya grandis. Next base: position 1,521,950 of record JARHVA010000229.1, on the reverse strand, counting down.
CGTCGGTCTCTGTATGACCGACATCGGTTTCTATACTGCCGACGCCGGTGCCAAACCTGCCGACGTCGGTCTCTGTGTTTTCCTGTAAGTGATTATTTCTTTTTCCCGCGAGCTCATTTTGGACCATAACTTCGTCCAACTCATTATTGCTCTGCCCAACTTGATCTAGCTTCCTTGTCTGATCACTGTACATCACCCTTTCATTGAAAACAACATCACGGCTCCTAATTACCTTGTTAGTTCCTAGATTCCAAAATCTGAAACCAAAATCATCTGAGCCATAGCCTATAAACATGCACCTCATAGACTTAGCATCAAGCTTCTTTCTATTTTCCTTATCTATGTGCACAAAGGCTTCACAACCAAAAACTTTGAGATATGAAAGATCAACCTTTTTACCTGTCCATGCCTCTTCTGGAATTCCACCATCCAGAGCTGTAGAGGGTCCTCTATTGATCAGGTACACTGCGGTGTCAACTGCTTCTGCCCAAAACTCTAAGGGCAACCCTGCATGCAATCTCATACATCTAGCACGCTCCATAATAGTCCTGTTCATCCTTTCAGCAATACCATTCTACTGAGGTGTCCTTGGAACCGTCCTTTGCCTACGGATCCCATTCATATAACAATACAATTTGAACTTAAGACTGCAGAACTCACCACCATTATCGGATCTCAAGCACTTTAATCTTTTGCCTGTTTCATTCTCAACCATGGCTTTCCATATCTTAAAAGTCTCAAAAACATCAGATTTCCTTTTAATACAGTAGATCCATACCTTTCTTGTGGCGTCATCTATGAATGTAACATAGTACTGTGATCCGCCAATAGAGGCTACGTGAGCCGGTCCCCACACGTCTGTGTGAACAAGCTGCAACTTCTGCCTTTTCTTAGTAGACCCAGTCTTTAGAAAACTAACCCTTTTCTGTTTTCCAAACACACAATGCTCACAAAATTCTAGATCCATACTTTTCAAATCTGAAAGCATACCTTTAGACTTAAGGATAGACATCCCCTTCTCACTCATGTGGCCAAGCCTTGAGTGCCACAATTTAGCATCCACATCTGAAGTAGATAAAACTGAAGGAGATTTGTTAGTAATACAATTACATAAATAGAGAGTACCTTCTCTCTTACCTCTGGCCATAACAAGTGCACCCTTGGTCACTTTCCAAGAATCTGCTGTGAGAGTTACTGTACAACCCTCATCACCAAGCTTACCTGCAGAAATCAGATTTCTCTTCAAACTAGGAACATGCATCACATCCCTCAACACCCATGTGTTGCCATTCTGCATCTTTAGCTGCACTTTACCTTTGCCAATTATCTTACAAGGCTCATCATCCCCTAAGTATACTATTCCAAAGTCTCCATGGACATAGTCACTGAAATATTCTCTGTTAGGGGTAGCATGGAAAGACGCACCAGAATCTAATACCCAAGATTCTATGTTATTATGCAAAGAGAAAATAAGAGCATCCTGTGCAATACCTGCAACCTTTGTCTCTTCCTTTCCTTCGTGCTGATTGTCCTCCTTAGGCTTTGACCAGCAATCTCTGCTTATGTGCCCCAACTTTCCACAGTTCCAGCATTGTGGCCTTCTGCCATTCCTGGATTTGGATCTGCCTCTTCCCTTAGACTTAGATCTTAATCTCCTCTTGCTCCTTTCTTTTTGCCTTCCTCTGCTCTCGAAATTTAAAGCGTTCCTGGATGTCCCAGAAGTCTCTTCTGTGCTTTTCCTGCGTATTTCCTCATTCAAAATAACACTAACCACATCCTCTACTTTTAAAATATTCGAAGCAGAAGCAGTATTAGAAACTGCCATTACCAAGCCATGCCAGCTTTCAGGCAAAGAACATAAAATTAAAAGAGCCTTTATTTCATCTTCAAATGAAATATTAACAGAACTTAACTGATTAACAATACCATGGAAATCATTCAGGTGATTAGAAACAGATCCACCTTCTTGCATATGCAAATTAAACAACTGCTTCATTAAATATACCTTATTTGAAGCGGAGGGTTTTTCATACAAATTAGCTAACGTGGTCATTAACTCTACCGTAGTTTTTGCCTGTGACAAATTGGATATCACAGTGGAGGCCAGACTCAGTCTTATAGAACCAAGAGCCTTTCTGTCAAGAACTTCCCATTCTTCATCCTCCATGTCCTTGGGCTTCTTTGCTATCCCACCTAACGGTAAGTAAAGATCCTTCTGATACAGATAGTCCTCTATCTGCATTCTCCAGTGCTGATAGTTCTTGCCATTAAACTTTTCCATTCTCAACTTACTTTCCTCTGCCATTGCTTCTCCCACTCAAACAGAAATCCCTGTGAGCAACCTGTAATCCGAACACACTACACAGATCTGAACCACCTGTTAGTGAACCTGAGCTCTGATACCACTTGTTGGGGATCAACCAACAATGGATTACACTTATGAAAGCAATCAATGCGGAAATAAATCAGATAGATAAGTAACTGAAATGATAAATAGCACAGAACAAGATATACAAGAAAACACCCTGAAAACTTGTATTAAAAACTCTTTACAATAGGAATACAAATGAAGAACTTTGTTCTTCCACACCTCTCTCAGATGCACACAAGATCTCTCACTAGATCTCTATTCCTCAAGAGCTTTCTCTAAAGTACAGTCCTTCAAACATTCACAATGTTCTACTTCATACTCAATTACACTCTCATACACTCCATCATCTTACAATAGCTTAGAAGATCTCTCCTACATATAGAAATAGGAAACTTAAGCATGCTCTTACAACAAACAGTTAAGCCTCTTCAACAAGGGCTCTAAAAATAACATTGCTAACAATAGAGACGCGAGCATGAGTCTACAACTCAAACTCATCATGTAAACACTCGCTTCTGTCCTCGGAAATAGCTCTCTGGACACGCAGGTAACCGACGTCGGTTCCTGTCTGTTCGCCTGTGACCGTCGCCGGCCGACCATACTGCCGACGTCGGTGCCTCTGAACTGCAACTAACCGACGTCGGTCGCTCCTGACCGACGCCGGCGTCTGGGTAGACCCGAACTTGTTTATCTATGCTCCTTGGTGAAGCTTTTAGCTCCACATACCTAACAGTCATTTCTCTCTAACTTAGCCTTGGTTGAGTTAACCCTTCCTAATTTTGTTTATGTTTGGGCAAGCCTCACTTGTCAACCATTGACTTATATGGGTGGGTCAATGGGAGATAAGTGGTAAAGGCTTTAATCTTAGAATAAAGGGAAATAGTGCTTGGTATCTTTTAATGGGTTGTATGGGCAAACCATCACTAGAATCTTGGAACATTATGACTTAGGGAAGACCAATGTTTTAACTCACACCTAGAGGACTAGATTAGGTATGAGGAGCTAGTATACTCAGGTAAATCAGGTGAGCTTGCACTCTCCACTTGTTGAGGGAATGTCTTGAGCCATTAAGGAGATGTGAAGCTTGAATGGTGGTGATAACAGTTCTAGTATTATAAATAAGAATATTGTAATTATTATTTTAGTAAACTGAATGTCCAGTTTAAATTGTTGAAAGAGATTAAATGTTAGAATAATGAAAATAACATGCCATTTTTAAATATGAATGGATGATAGTGGAGTAAGAATGACCCCACAATTTAAGTTGCTCATGGTTGAGAAAGGTTGCCCCATGGAAAGTCTACCTTGGGGAGATATGATAATAAACCTTAGTGAAGGTAATGTTAAGCTGCTATGTATATGCAACTATTTTTACTCGTAGATGTGTATATATTAGTTTGGTTGACTGAATGATGCCATGATGAGATCTGAAACATAAATGGCCTTATAATGCATTGTTATATTCTCCATAGATGGTTAGGAATATCAAAGGAGTTGACCTTAATTATTTTAGTAAATTTAATAGAACTCATTATGGATAAACTAAGAATTTTATATGGTTGTAATTTATTGATAGCTGGGGCAAGCAATTTTAAATTCTTACTAGATTATGTGGTACTACACATGACTGGTTGCAACAAAGTCTAGGTAGTTTTTTTGGGTTGAAAACTATGATATGGTTAGCTCATTACAATAATTATAACTTGAAAATGAATAAGTTTTACGTATCATAATACTAAGGTGCTGAAAACTTGTGTATTTCAACTGATTTGGGGCTTGATTTTATTATGAGCAATTGGCCTCCTTCAAGTTGAATGAAGAAGCCTATGGTTTTGTCACTCTAAAAGGCTAGAAGCTATTAAGCGTGGGAATATATTTTCAATCCATGATGTTTTTATTTTAATCATGGGTATGTTTTAATCACATAAGGAGGTTGTGATGTCCTTAGATATGTTTTACATCCATAAGGGTGTTTAATTGATTTTGGGTTTAGTTTTGGCATCCATGAGGATGTTATGATGACCATGGATATACTTTAAATCTATGAGGATGTATTTTATGATTGTAGCCATATTTAATGGTTGTGGTAAACTTTCCCATAATGATATGATATTAACCTAGAGCCTTGGCTAAGTTCATCCTTTCTTGAGATTATGTTGTGTTGAAGCAAGCATTGCTAGTCAACCTTTGACTTGTAAGAAAAAGTCAGTTGGAAGAATAGTGATAAGAAGCTTGTTGTTGGAATTAATAAACCATGATTGGTGATCATTGATATCTTGCATGGGTGAGCTATCATAGGATGATGAGGTACAATACTCTTGGGAGGTCCAAGGATGCAACTTATGCCTAGAGGGCCTAGTGGGTGAATATGACTTGCTTGGGAAAGCAAGAAGGTTTTGAGGATCTCTCATTATCAATGGGTATTGTGAACCCTCTAGTCCATTAAGTGTGAACATTATTGGTAATTTTTTGAGACACATGGATATATATTTATGGGCTATTTTGGAACACACCCTTCCTTGAAAGAAGGTGTTGGTGAACTTGAGATCCCTAAAATTGATCATGATGTTATATGTTGGATATTTTATGTCATCCTAGATGACATTTAGATATCAGGTAGACTAATAAGGACCATGGACCTTTGTGCTTCACTTACCAGTGTGTTTAACTAGTGTGTTGTGAAAATACCTAAGAATAAATTATCAAACCTCTGTACCAACATGTGTATTGTAGTATTGTGGTTCTTTCAGTGCATGTAAAATTATTATATGTTGTGTAAGCATTCTACATTTTGTTGCTTATATTGAATCATGTAAACTTGTAACTTATCTATTTTGTGTGAATGTAATTAACTTATGAAACTCCATATTTGCCCTTTGATATCAGTATTGTTATATATATATATATATATATATATATATATATATATATATATATATATATATATATATATGATTTGATGATGTAACATGATCCTAAACCATTTGTGATATAGTTTTCCTTCTAGAATCAACCTGTAGTAGCTAAAATCTACCAAGGTATAGTAAGTGTTTTGTATGGTGCGATCTTGCGTTGTTGCTCTAACATTAAACATTGATGAAAGTATGAGGTTTAGGGTGAAGAAAACACTATATCAATGATGATTAGATTGGGTATGGGCTAGGGAGTGGATTCTCATGTAATTTGAAAAACCACTTCTCCCCTTTGCATGAAGTAGCTACCTAATTCATTTGGGTTGAGCACCATGAGTGCCACAAGATGGCCATGAGATCTTCATGCATAATGTTCACCTCTTGTATTGAGTGTTCCTTTAACAACCTCTTTGAGGCTATTGTAAAAACAACCATGTGAAATTTATTACTATAGCCTTGTAAACCACTATTTGGACCTAGAAATAAGACTTTTTTTTGTAAAAACAAGACTAAACTTACTGAAATACAAGCACATATTGACTTGTAAAATAAAGTGTACTAGTAAAAAGGTAATGGTTGAATTACCTAAAAATAATGTTCTAGAATGAATATTTTGATTTAAGGCATGTGTCAACTAATAAGTGAAACCATGTTATATACAAGGTATTCTTTGTATGTATCTAAAATTAATATTCTAGAATGAATATGCCTAATTTGTTTAAGCATGGTTGGAATGCATGCTGATTTTATGCTCGAAAGGATCAATGTAAAGTCCTAATTAGGAGGATTTTAAATTTTATGTACTTTGTAATGTTACCAAGAAGTGTATTACGATGGTGGGAATATAATCCCTATAACCATCATGTAAGCTCACAAATCTATGCAAAATATGCTAAAAAATCTTGGGGTTTTATGTGAATGTCTGGTATGGATTCTCTAATGTTTGGTGTGGTTGGTGAAGGATGTTTCACTGACCCAAGAATGGTGAATGGTGAAATAAAAGTAACCATAGAATGATAGACCTAAATTCTTGTTGATATTCTATGATGGATGTTACCAAGAAGATGTGAAAACACAATGCATGTTGCAGAAATAATGATGGTATGGTTATTGTTATTGATTTTCATTCTAAAATGAAAGACATAAGTGTGTGTGAAGCATACTTAAAAGTGGTGGAAATACTATGTACATGTATGAATGTTATATTGGTTAGATTTATATGGAAATTGTATAAGTTATGATTATAGCTATATAACTTAAAACGTTGTGGGGAGGCAACTTATCAAATCTAAATATTTTATAAAAATCTGTTTAGTTTGCTTTTTTGGTAACTATTGTTATGAAGTTATTGATTTATGTGTTAATAATTCCTCATAATGAGAGGAAGGTTCTGCTAAAAGCTATTTTACCATTAAAGTTGTGATTTTGAGTTTGTGACTAAGATGGAAACTTCTAAATACTTTTGTTTTATATGGGTTAACAACTATAAATTTATGATTTGAAGAGTACTGAAAACTCTTTTGTTGATGAAAATTGAAGTATATTTGGTAATTGTATCTTAGAATGCATACTTTTGCATGAATTAATTGATTTTATAGCTACATAAGTGGATGGAAAAAAGGTTCATGCAATACCTTATTTTTCTCACCTTGGCCTTAAAAATAGGCAACCAAGATGAAAAGGCAATTTTCTAGCTAGGTTAGATGAAGGACATGGTTGTCCTAAGGGCATTATGTGAAATATCAACTAAATAAGGCTACACACACACACACACATGATATGAGTATGGTAAATATACTTGTTATACCAAGAAGGTAAAGTATAAGGCAATATCCTTGTTTAAATAATGAACTATACAAGTATGTAGTGGGTATGACTTTTACTTTGATAATAACTGATAGACTTATCAATCTAGTTACTTTTATCCTTGAACCTATTTGTTGGCCTCTTGTAAGGTGTAAATATTTTGTGAATAGAGTGATAAAGTCTCTTTTTGGTGTAACACGATTCATGGTTGTTAATTTATCACCGAAACAACTCCTCTTTAAGGAGGGAAGGATGTCATGACCCCATCATTTGGTACATTTTTACAATCATTACATAAAACTTTAGTGGCATGCCTCTTTAGTTTTCAGATGGATTTCAAATATTTGTCTCAATTTCAAATCTTATGGTTTATACACACACACATATGGTTAGTGATTAGTATATATTTCTACATATATATGCATGTTTATACTCTTGAGGTGGGTCGTTGAGTTTTTAGTTTTGTCAACATAAACTTGAGATTGACAGTAAGCCCTTAAGATTTCATAAACAATTTATAAAATCTTATAAGCTTAATCGATGCCTTAGCATGAGTAATCAAATGATGTTTTGATTGATTTTAGTCTTAAGTTGCATTATGTTTTAAAAGGGACTTTTATTCTTTTAATATTAATGAATTGGTTATTGGTAAAATCTCATTGACTTAGTAATGCATTAGCATGCGAGATAAAGGAATTTTTAATTTATTACAAAGCTTGGTGAGTGGTGGTAAAGGGGTTATTATTTTTCCTAGGTCATAGAATTACTTGGTGAACATGTTTTGGACCACGATGTAGTCACAAACTTGGCATGGCATTGGAAATTTATTATTGAGATAAGTTATTTAATTTTATATTTTTTTGTTTGGATGACATTTATATCGACCATCATTTGGGCCATTGACTTTGCTTGGAGAGAGGGATGATGGATTATGGGAAAATATAGGGTTTCAGGCCTGCATAGGCTACTTCCATGCTAGGGGTGAGTAGAAGGAAATAAGAAAAGGAAATAAAGTAAGATGGATGGTGGTAGAGAGGGAATGAATAATAGGGAAGGAGAGAAGAAGGGTGGAATGGAGAATGAGAGGAAGGAAGAGAGTAGGTTGATGCTAAGGAGAAGTGTCACCAATATGGAAAAGATAAACCCTACATTCATTTACAAGCATGCACTTCTATTTCTCTAGGTTTAATTCTAAATTTTAAACCCTCTTTTAATAAATGCAAGTCCATATGGAACCCTATTGGGATATATTTCCATATGGAAATAATTTATGATTTCCACATGGGCCTATGCCATGGCCCAAGTAGAATTTATTTTGTGCATGAGATTTTTGTGTGGAAAGTGTTGATTTGTATGTATGGATAGAAATAAACTTGGATATAACCCAAGATAATGTTCATGTTGTACTATTTGAGTGAGCTATTGTTTTGGTTCTATTATGTTTTAATGGTTGTATAACATAGCTATAAGGGTTTGGGGTTTGTGTGAACTTGGAAATTATTTTAATTCTATAGATCCTAACTAAGGGTATGTTCAATCTTCTTTATGCTATTGTAGTCACTGGTATGGTTTGATATTGGATTCATTACTAGTGAAGGGCCAAAAATTCTTAACCTTAGTATGATAATTGTGGCTTATATAAATGTTGACACTCAATGTATGTAGAAGGTATTACGATGATCACATTCTTTTCATACTCTACTTATGTTGAATTTTGTATCCTCTTTATGAGTATGTTCATTTTCTTATGATTAATGGTTACTTTAAATCTAGTCTATCATTTAAATGAAATTCTTGTTCTAGGAATTGGAAAATAACTGGATTTCAAAAATTCTCTTGCTTAATATGATGATCATGTGTATGGCTAAAAATTAATTTGAGGATATAGTGTAGAACACACTTTGTTGACCCATGGCTAGAAATTATTTAGGAAATATATGAGTTATTATAGTTTGAAAGTTATAATGAAACCACTAAAATTTTATGATTTTCTTGAGCATGTTAGTGGTTTATATTGTGTGATTGAGTTAGGCATTTAATCAAAACATAACCCATGATTTTAAAGCATTTAGAAGTTGTTAATTTTATGGCATCTTAATGATTATTTGTTGAGTATTATGCTACCTTAAATATAATGGAATTATGGAATAATCTAATGGTATGGAACCACATGCTTGGGTGAAAATACACCCTTTCATTTATATCAATGTGCACCTCTTGTTAAATATACACACCTTGACTATTTGTCAACATGATCTCTTTTACATGAATCAAATTTATGGACTGCCCACTATATCTTATTTGGTAACTATAAGGCTAATCATAAGTTGTATCTTTCTCATAAATTAGATTAAGGCATCCATGTTAATAAATTGAAACAACATGAGATTATATAAGTATAAAATTATCAAAATCTCTAAGGCTTTAAGGATTAAGTCAAAATTAGTTACATTATAATTTAATAATGGATAATGTGTGAGTTTTAAATAAACTAGGCAATGGTGAAATGACTTTGAGCCAAAGAGGAGGTTAATTACCCTTGGTTAGTAGAACTAGTTTAGTTCCATATAACACTCTAGCTTTCACTCTTTTTTCATGATTTTACTCTTTTATTGAAATTAATAATTTATGTCATATGCTTATAAAACCCTTGAATGATTCTACATGTGTTTTTCTCAACTTGTTGGTTGTTTCTTTTATGATTAACATATTAGATAGTATACATGTTATGCATTTTATCTATTTTATCCTATCATGGCTTTTATAATCAATGTGTGATAAAGATGAATTAATTTAAAACAAAAAATATTTATGATTAGAGAGTGAGTGAATGCTACTAGTTGTTGTAGACCATTGCAGACATGTTGAATGCATTATTAATGTTATTTTATGAGATTTATATTGTTATATGTATAAAAATAATTTGAATCAAGAGAGGATGGTTAGTATCATGCTAATTCCAAAATAAAATAAAAAAATTGATAAAAACACACTAACTAGCATAACATCTCTAGGCCTAGTCACTAGGGGGGAGCTTAGTTAACAAAAAATGAATGGAAAACACAACTAAAATGCAAAAGAAACCTTCTTTTACCTTCCTTGGATGTTCCAAAGTTCTTGTTTTAGTGTCTTGCTTGGTTTTTGCTCATGAATTCTATATCAATATAAGTTTGGCTACCTCCATCTCTCCTTGGCACCTTATGTGGATTTAGCTTGGCTTGGCTCAATATTTTAGCATTATAACACTAATTTGCATGAAGCTTTGGAATCAATTCAACATTATAAATTTAACATATGAGAGATTAAAATTCAATAGGTAAGGCCTCTTATGTATATATTTTTGAAATGGTTTGAGGGTCAACCATGAATGTCCATCTCAAGATTGAGATGTGTGGCCATGAATAAATCCAAATATTAAATTCATTATTCAAATATCCCCATTAATATTTGGGATAGAGATGCATTTAATAGGCATGGAGGGTCTTAATGAGGCATGGGAGGGGTTAACCTTGATATTTTATGCATTTATGGCCTAGGGATGTCTTCCCAAGAAATGATGTCACCTGATGATGTAGTTATTCCATATTCATTTCCAAAAAGAAATTATTCAACAAGTTCCATGGAATTATTAATTGGGCTTATGATTTGGTTTAATTATGTCGTAAGCATGATTAGTTACTTTGGTGCAAATTTTGACCGTTTGGTGCACAAATTAATCAAATTGGTCAAAATTTCTCATTATTGGCTCAAAATTTTATTGGATTAGAATTGAAAGTCAATGTTAGATGCATTGAAATTGTATTACCATTTGAGATGTTTACAACATAAAATGACAAAGGCATGTGTCTTGTGCAAGAGATTTGATAGAAATGAGCAATCTAGGGCACCCAAGTTCTAAATTGTTATTTTGACTCAAAATGATTTGATCAAAGTTAGCTGGCCCATAAATTGCATTGACCCATTTAGGGATACTTTAGCCAAAATCAGCACTTGAATATGTCAATTTCAAAGCTCTTAATGTGATTTATTATTTTTATGTCAAATTGTGTATTTTGATAGAAATTGGTCAAAAGCCTAGTTGAAGGTTATTGGTAGCTAGATTTAGGTGTCTACAGTTTGTCCCTATTTGGGAAGGTGTTGCAAGCTGTAATCATAGTAATGTATTCTTAAATAATGAAAAGGTTTTGTATTCCTACAACTACATTGGTGATGAAATAACTATATTATGCCCCCTCAAGGGAATGGTTGGCACAAATAGGTTGGTAAATGGCCCCTCAAAAAAGAAAGAAACAAAATGAGGGGACTAAAGAAAGAAAAATTATGGGATGAGAACACAATGAGTTTGAAAAAGTATTCAAAATCATTGATAATGTAAGTGGGATGGTATACAATGGTTTTCCCAAAGGTGGTTATAATCATTATACCTTGATAGTGGCAACATGGTATGATAACACAATGATTTTCCCAAAGGTGGTTATAATCATCGAGAAGATGGAGCTACCCCAATTAGGATAGACAAAAAAAATAACAACATGCCCTTGTATGGGTATAAAAAGTAAAGGGGTAACAACACAATGATTTTCCCAAAGATGGTTAGAATCATTGAGAAATGCAGGTGGGATAGTGTACAATAATTTGTCCATAGGTGGTTATAATAATTATAACTTGATTACAAAAAACATAATTGATTAGCTAATGATAAGGATAACTTAAAAGGTAATAACGAATTAAAACAACCTACTAGTAGGGAGATGTTCATCTGAACTAAAAAAAGGTTGAAATTCTTTTGTGGTTAATTACTCTATTTGGGATATGACTGGGATTGAATTGGGATGCTGGTGCCAAAGAGATGTTGATGCCACCACTATTGAATAGGTTGCTTGAGTTTGAGGTTTGTTGTATCACATGTCAGTAGACATCATGGTATAAAATCATGAGGATGTGGCCAAAATATGCATAAAGATTGACTCCCATAATCTAATACTCAAAAGAAAATAAGACACCAATGATAGAAACCATGATGCCAATGTAGACATATGAATATGGATGGATTCAAGTGTGAGTGTGTGCAAGGAATCACCCAATGAATTCACATATACCTAATTAAGGAAAAAATGCCAAAAATAAACAAACATGAACACAAACAAATAAACAAGCAAAAACAAATAAACAAACAAATCAATATAAACCATACGAACATTACCCCTAGAAAATAGGTGTCAACATAACAAATGAACAAAATGGGGGAATACAAGAAAGGGAAGGGGGTGGCCGAGCTATCTCCCTGTACACTAGGAAAGTGGATACTACCTACATAGTTCCATGGACATAATATCCATAAAAAAATTTAGGCCAAATGTAGTTATCTTAGAAAATAGGAAAAAAATGATAAATGGTGAAAACAAATAGAAGGGACATGATAGGAGAATAGTAATGGTCTTAAAAAATGGCAAGTGTATGGGAAAAAATTCCAAAAAGGATGGGGAAACTAAGGAACAAGTGATTTGCTTGTAACTTAGTATGGGTTCCTAGAATCCTTAAGGCAAAGAAGTGGTCAATGCTTTTGGTTTTTTCTAATGGTTTTACAAATGTTTTTAGAATTTTTGGAGTATCTCAACTTGATTGAGAATGAAAAGACACTAAATGTTAAAATATTACAAAATGGTGAGATCATTACTTAGGTTGATCTCAAAATGGTGAGATCCTTCAAATTTAAGTTTATCACAAAATGAGAGCATGGCTTAGGTTGCTCACAAAATAGTGAGAGCATTCAAACTTAGGTTACTCACAAAATGGAGAGAGCATGGCTGAGGTTGTTCACAAAATGGTGATAGCATAGTTTAGGAAGGGTGACTGAGTTGACCTCAATAAGTATCAAACATTACCTACATAGTCCTAGAGTCACTATAGTTCTACCCTACAGTGGAGGAATTTGACTAGTATAGCAATCAATTCAAAAAAATAGGTACAGTTGGTATAAAGATATAGTATGACATAAAAAATGACAAGTTGGTATGTCAAGGCTCTATAAAGAAACATTTCCCCTAGTTTTCCCATAGGTAGCTATAACTAGGACACAATGGCGTAGATCAATGGTACTAATCTACCCATAGGTGGTTATAATTAGTAACAATACTGGTGATAAGAAAAGAACAATAAATTAAGGATGAAACTTTTGAAAATTCTATCATACTGCTCCAAAATATTATCTTTATCTGGAATACTTGAAACAACTATTGAAACTAATCAAACTCATTTGTGCTAAAAAGGTGCAACCCATGGTGAAACCAAGGTCAAATGGGCTAGGTAGATAGGATTCAAAATAGGGTTGGTCGATAGAAAAAAATGGTAAAATAGATAAGTAATAGGCTTAAGAGGAATGATAAGAATGACATGCACACAAAGAATAATAGTGATAAAGTGTCATAAATAAAATGGTCATTATAGATAATACACCATAACACTCAAGCATAGTACCACTTGAGGTGAATAATATTCATCAACTCTGGAAGTTAATCTCCATCTGGTGTGGTGAGCCTATATGATCCTAATCTATAATCTGCATTAATGATGAAAGTCGCTATCCAATTTGGTTTGAATTTACCTATATGATTCTTCTTGGCCATGGTATTCTTTTGGTTTTCTTTAAGAACAAGATCACCAAGTTCAAATATTCTATGCTTGACACATCGATTGTAGTGGCCTTTGAATTGGTTCTGATATGCCTGAAGATTGTTGATTGAAACTATGTATTTTTCATCAAGTAGGTCTATCTCTTGTAGGTGAGCTACTCGATAGTCATGATCATCTAAGACATGCTTGAAATATATGCACAGTGAAGGTAACTCAACCTCAATAGGAAGAATAGCCTCTGTACCATAAAAAAGTGAGTATAGAGTGGCTCTTCTAGGGGTATGGTGATTGGTATGGTATGCCCAAAGGGCACAAAATATCTAAAGGTGCTAGTCATGACTGACATTATTGACAATCTTTTTGAGAATGTTAATAATTATTTTGTTGGATGCCTCGATCTGACCATTACCTTGAGGGTAATATGTCATAAATAAATGTTGTGTGATGTTGTATTTAGTACATAGCTTAACAACATCCTTATTCTTGAATGATCCTCCATTATCATATATAATGTTGAAGGGGATACCATAGTGGCAAATGAGATGCTTGAAGATGAACTTGTAAATTTGCTTTCTAGTCACACACGTGAGGGGTATAGCTCCAACCCACATAGTGAAATATTCGATGGTGGAAAGGATATGTCTATGGCCATCTAAAGATGTAGGATTAATTTTTCCAATGAGGTCGAGTCCCCATGTAGCAAATGGCCATGGTGTCAACATTGATTTCAAAGTCTTGGTTGGGGCATGAATCAGATTGACATACTATTGATATTTGTTACACTTCTTTACGTATGTAGTTGCATCGATATCTATTATGGGATAATAATAACTAGTATTCAAGATATTTTTGGACAAGATGGCCCCACTAGAGTGGGATCCACATACCCCTTCATGAACTTTCATAATACTAGTGTAGATTCTATCAAAGTTAAACAACAAAGCAGAGTTCCATCAAAACTATGTTGGTAAAGGGTTGAGCTAAGTAGAGTATAATGAGCTGAGTGATGGATAAAGGCTTTGGTTTATTTTTAGGATAGGTCGGGTGGTATAACCTGGCCATGAAGATAGTTATAAAGGTCTAAATACTAGATATACTTAGGACCATTTATATCACAAATCATTACCAAAGTTGAAGGTTCATGAGCTGGTGTGACTAAATTATTGATGAAAAATTGATAATCTTTAGCTTTATCTATTTGTTAAATCAGAGAGATGATAATAGCCATGGCATCTATAGTTTTATTAATAGCCCTTGGTATATGCTCAAATTGGATATCTACAATTTGCTATTTTAGATTGTTAACTATAGCTTTGTAAAGAACCAACTTGTCATCTTTAGTTTGGAAATAGTCTATGACCTGATTGATGATTAACTAAGAATCACCATAAACCTTGAGATCAGATATATTCCACTATATTTCTTGTCAAAGTCTTACAACAAGTGCTTCATACTCAACCATGTTGTTTGTACAAGGAAAATTGATTCTGAAAGACTTAAGAATTATATCTCCCTATGGTGTAATAAATAAAAGTCCTACCATTGATCCATGTGTGGTAAATGATCCATCAAAATATAGCTTCCAATGTTTCTCTTTAAGAGGTATGTTAATGATGTTCATTATGGATTTATCCAAAAATTAGAGTGTGAGTGGCTCTATGTCTATAAGGGGTGTTTAGTAAGCTGATCTGCAAGGACCTATCCCTTGATTGCCTTATGATTGACAAACTCTATGTCAAACTCACTAAGAATCATGATCTACTTAGCCATTCTACCTTGTAAAACTCTTTTAGATAGTAGATACTTGAGTAGATCTTCTTTTGAAATGACCATGGTCTTATTGTTCAACATATAGTGTTGTAATTTTTGAGCTATGAAGATCATGGCTAGAAAATATTTTTTAATAGGAATATAGTTGTGTTCATACGTGACCAATGTATGACTTAATTAGTATACTACATGCTATTTTATAGTGTCATCATGTTGAGCTAGAAGTGCCCCCAAGGCACTATCTATAGCTGATAGGTACAACAAAAATGGTTTTCCTGGCATAGGGGGTAATAAAATAGGTAGATTTGCTAGGTAATGTTTTAACTACTAAAATGTTGTTTGGTAGTGATCATCCCAGTGGAATGTAAATCCTTTCTTTAGAAGAGGTGTAAATGGATGACACTTGTCTGTTGACTGAGATATGAAGCATTAGATTGACTGGATCATGCCCTGTAAACTACGGAGCTGATTCAAATTGGTTAGTGGTGACATCTCTATTATAGCTTGGACTTTGGATGGATAGACTTCAATGCCTCTATGAGACATAATGAATCCAAGTAATTTTATATATGTTATTCCAAATACACATTTATTTGGATTCAGTCAAACTTTGTACTCACACAGTCTTTTAAATATCCTATGTAGCACTGTTGGATGGTTGGCCCTAATTTTTTATTTAACTAGTATGTCATTGATGCAGTCTTCAATAATATCATGCATCATATCATGGAATATGATGGTCATGGATATTTTATATGTAGCTATGGAATTTTTAAGACCAAATGGCATTTCTTGATAATAGAACATTCCCCATGGAGTGGTGAATGCTATCTTGTGTTGATCTTCTAGTGTTATTCTGATCTAGTTGTCTCTTGAAAAGTCGTCCATTAATGAAAGTATTTCATAACCTATTGTAGAGTCGATGATCATGCCAATGTTTGGAAATGGAAAGTCATCATTAGGGAAATATTTATTTATATCATGGAAATTAGTATAAATTATGATTCCTTCAAGTTTTTAGGTAATAGGTACAATATTAGATATCCATTCAAAGTAGTGAATGGAGATAATACATCCTACTTCTAAGATTTTTTCCAACTCTTTCTTTACTAATACAATAATGTGAGGATGCATCTTGCATAATTTTTGATTAATTGGTTTGGCATCAAGATTTATCATGAGGTGATGTAAAACTAAGGTGGGGTCCAAACTCGACATGTCAAAATATGCCCATGCAAATATATCTACAAATTCTCTCAATAGAGCTATAAAGACTTCACATTATTCCTTAGTGAGGGACATGCCTAATTTTATCCATTCCAAGTTTGATGGAGTCTCGATGTTTACCTCTATTGTATCTTTGACTAGAAGGGTTGAGCCATCTTATAGGATAGTAGGCAAAGACTTGAAATATTAGACTATATCAAGGTCCTCTATTAGGACTTCATCTTCAACTTCTCCTAGGCATGATGAATCTAAGTCCCCTAATGGGCGATCTGGCCATGTGACAAAAATAGTAAAAAATTATTGAATAATTTTATCAAACACTTGTTGTTTCTTAAAACTAAACTTAGAGCAATATGTACGTTCATCGTTGGTGGTCTCTTATTTTAAATTTAAAGAAGAATGAAAATCCCCATCTAGTGGTGCCTAAAATAGGTTTTCACCACTAGACTAGCCTTTATCTTTAATTTTTCCCTGGTTAGAAAGCACCTCAAAGAGGTTTTCACTTTGGGACCTCAATGTTCTATTTATTTATTTTTTGCTAAGGGTGTTCACCTGCTCTCCAAAATAGGCTTCAGGATCCAATGTGATTGAGAATATTGATTTATGATATCCCAATGGAATGTTGTCTCTAAGGCCTATAAAATCATAGAATGCCTCATCATTCTAAAACTCATCAATTAGTAAACTAAATTCTTGTTGGTCCCAATCTATGAGTTGGGGATAGTATAATGGAAATGGGTTATTACGAATGATTGGGCTAAGGACACATATGACATTATTATCAAACATGTTAGTCTCAACTAGATCATCAAAGATAAGGCTATGATCAAATTTTACTTCATTATCAACATCATCATCACTAGCCACCAGTGATGGAACTCAAATAACATATGTGGGGTCACCCCCAGGTGGTTTAAATCCAAGTCCATAAGGTCTTTTATACTTAGTCATGAAAATTAGCTCAATGGTTCTTTATTGATTTGATCTGAGGCATCTTCCTTCATAATATTGATGTTCTATGATCCTATTGGGAATAGGATACTTGGTGATATTTTAAAAATCAACCAATTTGTCATTGTATAACCATGATCCATCTCCTTTGAAAGGGTCTTGTTCTTAGCCAGATGCTAGTATAAACATGACTGGTCCTGGATTATGAATTTTATCTTTACCTTTTGTTCCTAATGCATGTGTGGGATAACTTTAGGTCATCTAAAGGTCTTTAGATTTTGAGGAAAATTAGTTTTATGAAAGGTATCATGGGTCAAATTTTCCCCTGGGCCATTATCTAAAATGGTGAAATGATTGGAAGATTTAGGTAGTGGCATGTGGGAAAGATAATCTAGGGTATTAAGATCAATGAAATTATCCTCTTGAGGATTAATAAGTATGGCCTTTCCTTTATCCTACTTGGAACTTGGATTCATTCTATATTGGTAAGTATACCTTTGAAACTCAGCCTCGAGATGTTTGTAGTGTACATATGGGTATAAATCTTTTATAATATTCACCTCCATCCCTAAGTGGGAGAACTTGATACATTGGTGTAGCGTTGATGAGAATGCATGAATCTCATGTAACCAAGGCCTACCTAAAATCATATTATATGACAACTCAAGATCAAGCACATGATAAAGTGTATCATGGGTTAGAGGCTCAATGATAACTAACAGGCTAATAGTGCCTTGTGATTCTCTCTCTTGATTATCGTAGGCTTTGATAGTTATCATTTTTGGTTGGAGATCTACTATTGTGTACCCAAGAAGCTTGATGAGCTTTAAAGAAACTATGTTGAGGCTTGATCCATTGTCTATAGGACACATTTTACTTTGTTCCTTTTTATATAAAATTCTATGTATAATGGATTATTATGGAGTGGGCCAAGGGAAGACATATCACTTTGGTTGAATGTGACTTGTTGGTTTGGAGCTAGGTGTCTAACCAAAGCTTGAAATTTATTAGGGGATATGTCAATGGAAATAGTGGATTGGGTCAAAAACTCATTCAAAATGTTCTTGTGGATTGTCAATGTTCAGAAAAAATCTAAAATAGAGATCTAGGCTGGTGTCTTCTACAATTGTTTCATAATATCAAACTTCTTTTCTAGGTTAGTGGTAAATGGCTTATTCTGAGGTTGAATGGTTGGTTGGATAATGGGCAAAGTGGAAGATGGTTGTGGGCCTGGGATGGTAATCCTTGACCTTCGAGTTGTGATTATAAAATTGAGATTAAATATAGGACCATGATTGCTAACAAATAGTGGTAATGGTGTGGGACCAGATAGGACAAGTGTTGATTGCTAGTGCACTTATATGTAGTCACATGGCAAGGATGAGTTATCAGTATAAGGTCTAAAAGTGGAAATCATAGTTTTTTGGCTCACTTGTGTGTGGTCCTAGGTCAAAGAAGGATTATCCATGTAATTTGGTTGAGTGGTATGGTTTAGAAATGGTCTAGATTTATTGGTAGTTGGTTTTAGATTAATAGAGATGGTGTTAGCGCTACCCCTTACAATATGACCTACAACCTTGTTGTAGTCATGTGCAATTGCATGGTAGTTTTATTAGTTGTTACCATTTTGGCCTTGGTTTTATCCATTGTTTTGACATTGTTGGTTATACTATTGATTTTGCTAGTTCTATTGGTTTGGCCTTTGATTTTGAGACTATTGATTTTATTGTTGCACTGGTTGTGGCTAGTATTATTTTTGATTATGTTATGGAAAAGGGCTTTGATAGATGCCAAGATTTTTATTGTAGGTGGAAGCACCACTATCCAATGTGATCTCCCCATTATCCAACATATTTTCAATTAAATGCCTGATATGCACACATCTTAAACTATTCTCATTGACCTGATGATACTCATAGAATTCATTTTCATGGTACCAATCAAGATAAGGGATGCCTTGAGGATAATTATTTGGTATAGGCCAACTAATAAAATTAGTGGTAGTAATTTTTTAAAATATA
Organism: Torreya grandis; assembly: GCA_037957365.1. Classification (NCBI taxonomy): domain Eukaryota; kingdom Viridiplantae; phylum Streptophyta; class Pinopsida; order Cupressales; family Taxaceae; genus Torreya; species Torreya grandis. Next base: position 1,502,259 of record JARHVA010000229.1, on the reverse strand, counting down.
GACTTAATAGGCTCTCCAAGGTCACTAAAAACATGATGCATAGGCACAGTTCTCTTTAGAGGAGGGTTTTGTAATGGTAAAGGTTGTGTCATTTGTTGTATGGGGCTTGGTTGTTGTGCTTGCGGTGTTGGTTAAATATGTTATTGAGTAGGAGTGAGATAAAAATTTGGTGTAGATTACACCATTTTGACATGACGTGACTTGATTACTCTATTTCCCACAATATTCCTATTATGGTTGAATTGTTTTAGTCTATCTTGGTTATTGGCTTGTACTAATTATGATGCTTGCACTTGGATTGGATCTTATTTTTGACTACTTTATTTATTGGTACCTTGGTTCTGATTAGTTGAATTAAGCTTGATTACTCCTTTGTTGATGAGTGCTCACTCAATCAACAAACCTTTGCCAATGATTTATTTAAAGGTACGTACACATTGCAGTTCCAGATGATAGGCTATCTCACTATGCAAGTTTTTAGTGAAAATAATGACTAATTATTTATCTGGTAAACTATGAGTGAATCGGCTTGCAAGTACTCTCCATTACTATAGATAGCTTGAAAAACTCTCACTGACTTTTTATTTAGCTTGCATCAAATTAACCAATGAAATTTCATGCTTAAGATTATAGGAAAAATGTTGCACAAACTTGTCTAAAATATCATCAAAATTAGTTACCAAATTCTTAGGAAAGCTCCTTAGAAACAACAAAAAAAGGTATATATCTCTATATGCCACTAGTTGGCATGCAACAAAGAACTTGGTTACATGGGTTTTGGGGTCACCTTTCCCCTTGTATTTATCAAACTTTGGTGGCTCATATCCTAGAAGGAATGGAATATGTAAGTAATCCATATTGAAAGGATAGGAACACACATCATTCAGCTTAAAATTTTTAACTTGTTTCCCTACTTGGATGGATGTAATTACATCTTTCATTTGTTACGATTCTTAAGATAGGAAACTAGAGGGAACATTGGTTTGAGGGGGAACATTGGCCTAAATAGATGTTGAGTGGTCACAAGTGGAGTATTTTGACTAGGGTATGATGGGGGTATTTGGTATATGTTGGATTGGTTAGGAAATGAATTGGGAATATGCAAACATGGATTATGATGTACTTATTTAAATTACATGTTTAGTTGTGTAATATTCTAGTTTAGGTTAGCAATGAAGGTTTGAATTGGAGGATGTTAAGGTTGAGATGGAGGGATATAATGATATTGTGCCTTTTATGGTTGAATAGGGACCTATTGATGACTAATCAAACTTTGTTATTGAGTGGAAACTTGTGAGCCAAGAACCTATCTTTGAACTTGTGGTATGCCCTAGACACAAGACAATTGTTGCCTAGAAGGTATTTGAGAGACATTGGAACCCCCTTGTTGCATGAATCTTGATTGGGAAGTGGACACATATTGGAGATTTGGTACCTTTCATTGACCAACAAGAATACATTGCTGATTAAACATCATTTGGTTTTGAATTGGCATGTTAGTATGCAAAGAAGAAGATATGTTTGCTAATACTTGATGAGGTGGAAAATTAGTTGCCCCTTATTATTATGGTAATATGTTCAGCCTCTATTGCATTAGTATATTCATTCATGCCTATTATTTTGGATTACTACTCATTACCTATTGAGGAGGAATAGGATTTATCACATTCTATTATTGAGGCACAACATTGGTTGTTGGTTGACTACCTGATCCTATTGGTTGTGTACTTGAGAAAGTAGTTGGTTGAGGTTGGGGTGTAGAAGCTCCCATTCTTAGGTTTGTTGAGACACTCATGGTATTAAATAAAGGCACATGTTGTTGACTATTTGTTTGCATATTAATACCACTTAAACTTAGATTGAATGTTGCTTGCACATTATCTATTATGTTTAGCTCATTATTTTGCATAGAAGTAGAAGACACTTCTTCAATAATTGGTGTGTATAACACGTTGTCTATTGAAGTGTTTTATGTGAATGGGTCTAAACTCTGATTGTGTTAACTAGTTAACTCTATCAAAACTCCTGTTGAAGGAACTAAGTCAATAAGAGGTTTTACTCACCATGGTCATCTGATTGAAATTATGTGCTAGATTTAGGTAGGTTTGATATGCTTCCTACATTTAGTTAAAGTGGTCTTCCATGAGGTTATTTCCTTAGTAAGGCATATTAGGATCCTAATATGTCATTTGGACTAGAAGCAAAGGATTGCTAGAAGAAGCCTATTGACTATACAATACGTTGTGAGGCGTTCTTACTAGGCTTGGTAAACTTTGATGAGGGAATTCTGCTAGAAACTTAGCCCCTACTTCTATGGCTCTAACCAAAACCTCATCTTTATTCTCCAAAAAATGATGCTCAAACAAAAATAGATCATATGTGGAAGGCATATTAGTAGAGTAGGATTGTTGAGGATCTGGTTCTTCAGCTATGGGCATCATAGCTAGGTATTGTGTGGTTTGTTCTTGGTCCTATTCTGAATATGGTGGTGTATTATCCAAATAGTTATGCAATGGATCTTGGTTTTATGCCCCTATTTGAGCATTATAAGATGGATAAGGATTAATCTCATAATCAATATTATTTTCATAGGGATCTTCCACTATTTATTCTTACACAACCATATTACCAATCTCTAGATTGTACATAAGTCCACTACGAGTGTATGAATACATATTGCGATCCATAGTGAATGTTTTACGATAGAAAGGGAAGAGAGTTATAAAAAATATAAAAAGATAATTTCTAAAAGATGATGATCAAACTTGGTCTAGATTCATCAAAAGTATGGAAAGGTTTATGCAATGATTTGTGATAAAACAATCTAATATTATGTATCTAATGTCACATATCTTATACAAAAAAGATTAAGTAAATGGACCAAAAATTGAAATGCCAAACTCTAAGGTCAAAGTGTTTCAAACTAGTCTAATCTAGGGAATAAACAGTTGCTAGGTCTTTTGGCCAAACACGACATCAAAAGAGAGGCTCAAACAAGGAAAGTACTAGGACTTTTGGCCAAATGGTGTCAAAATCTAGACTTTGAAAAAAGATGAGATTTTAATCTAACGGATTTGAAACACTTCTAACAAAAACTAGGAATTAGACTCTTAGACATGAACTCAGTCAAATAGGTATAAGATATGAAATAAAAGGAACTTTAGAGATAGTTTGTTTTCTCACAAATGATGGTATAAAATGTGGTTCCTTTGACAAATAGGCTAGACAAATGTGAATGGCGTAACTGTGCTAGACAAAGGTATGCTTGGATTGGATTGAAAAATGTGCACAAACTTGAACTCTATGCAAGAAGGTCTATGAAATAATGTTTGAAATATTTTGGGTAGTGTAACAATGTTAGACTACTCAAAATATGTGACAAAATATTTGTTTCAAAAAATTCCTAAGGCAAAGATGGTTTCTCACAAATTTGGTAGCGTAACACTACCTTTCTTAACTCAAATGACATATAGACCTCAAAAGTTTTGACAATATATCTAAGGCAAAAAAGTATGTATTCAAATGATCTAAGGAAAAATGGGATGGTAACACAAAAAATTTTGGTGCATAAACTCAAAGTGTAAGTGTTTAGCATAAAATGACTTAAGCCTATCAAGTGGTGATAATGATTATGAGTATTAAAAGGCATTCAATTAAAATGGAAATTTGAACCCACGTTAAAACAAGTTTAATGTGACAATGAAGAACCCACTTAACAAATCAACCCTTATAACTTAGAAAGGTTGAAATTCAAATATGAATTATAAATCAAGGAATTTAAACATTGGTAAAGGTCTAGACTTAATTAGGCAACATAATTGCACCAAAGTGTATGATATGACTCCAAGTTTTGATGAACTTTGAGCGAGGAAATTGATGATTCATGTGGGAAACATAACACCTATTTATTCAAAGGAAAATGAGGAATATGTTTTTTATTTTGTATCATTTATTCACATCAATTTTTGACTCCAAACAAACTTTAATCTATGACAACACCAACTAATTAATTTCTCTTTAGATTCTAAAATAACAAGGTTACTTGGTATTGTTAGAATCTATCAATATACACCATTTGAGATGATTTTAAGTGTTCATTGAAAATAAAATACGTATTATATAGTAGGGTTTTTATACCCCACTTCTCTCAAATGATAAAACTGTGACATGGACCTTGAGATGAACCTTTCACTAACAATACTTCTGTGGTAAATGGGGATTTTGATAAAAACTAAAAGTTTTCAAACATTTCTAGGGGAATCAATTACAAAATGAATTTTACACCATGATTCAAAATAAAATCAAGTAATTAGGTGTTCATGGCATTTAGTTTGTTGCAAAAAGGTCTTGTCTTTTTTGTAACCACTACATCCATCGCTTCCTCAGATTAGTGCGATATCTGAAGTGTAGATACATCCTATGTGTAACTCCAACATTAGAAGGTGGTTTAAATAATAAAACCTCTAATCCTATTGGGAGTGGGTGAATTCAGTACTAAGAGATGAAACCCTAGGTCAAAGCTTCCTTAAAGAGCTTGTGGGAGGTATTGAAGTCCTCCTCACAAGCCAAGATGAAATGAAATAAATGACTAAGTGAAAGAGATTTAGAGGTTGTGTCTAGGTCACTCAAGCCATGCAGGTCCTTGAGGAGAGCATTAACAACATCTCTTTCATGCCTTTAACTAAGGCACTTTGCAATAAAGATGATGCTTTTGTTCCCAAAAGTTCCCTAAAGGGGACGGATGGCAGAACATACATGCAATGCCTTTTTTTTTGCCAATCAAATTTTGTTTAAACAAATATTGAATACAAAACTTGGACAAATTATTTCAATTTTAATCACTAAAACCAAATTTTGGTGATGTTATTTTTGGCCCTTTGGCCTTAAGTTGTGAACTTTGAAAGACAATCACAAAACTTAACCAATAAAGCACCCTAAAGATTTTCTTTAAACAACAAAATGAAGGATTAAAATTCATTTTATACATCCAAATGAAATGTGAAAAGAATAATTTAAGTTTTTTTTGGCACTTTTTAAGGTATATCTTGCAATAAAAAGGTTGGCACTTTGTTTAGCCTTGAAGCACATTTATCAAATGAGTTAAGTAACCTTGAAGGGCAAAATCTATCAACTCGAAGGCAAAATATCAAGAAAGAAAATGCATTAGATTAGAATTGGTTAGAAAAAATCTCAATAAAATTTAAAAAAATAATATTAAACATATGAACACCTGAAAAAAACAAATTTAAGGCTAGAAATAAAATGTAACATATAAAAGCCTTCACATAAAACAGAAAAACCTATAGTCAATATTTTAAACATAACTTTTAAATTATAGATCAATTTGACAGATAATTTTGAGAGATTGTGAATAACTCCAGGGAAATATTATAAAAAAACTTTTAGGTTAAAAAAGTCAATAAAAAAAGTTAACTCTTTTATAACCATTTTTACTAAAAAAATAACAAATAGAGAGTGACAGTCACTAAAACAGTCATAACTTCTAAAATATAAAGATATATTTTTTAAAGTTTTTAGAGAATATAAATAACATATTTATATATACTATTAAAAATTTTAGAAACAAATATTAAGTAAATAAAAATTTAATAATTCTTTATGGGCTGCTTTTACTCTATCAAAGCAAAAACAACAAAAAAATATTTAAAACTATGAATACAAAGAAATTCATTTGTTGTGTACTCATGAAGATAGTCCCACCTAATGTGATATTATGTAGAAAAAAATACTGACTAAAGAGAAGATGGTTAGTATCGTGTTAGTTTCAACATAAAAATAAATTGAGAAAAACACACTAACTAGAATAACATCTCTAGGCCTAGTCACTAGGGGGAACTTAGTTAACAAAACATGAATGGAAATCACAACTAAAATGCAAAAGAAATATTTTTTTTACCTTCCTTAGATGCTCTAAAGTTATTATTGTAGTTTTTTTTCTCAATTTGTGCTCATAAAGTCTGCATCAATAGAAGCTTGGCTACCTCTATCTCTCCTTGGCACCTTGTGTGGCTTTGGCTTGGCTTGGCTCAATATTTTAGCATTATAACACTAATTTGAATTAATATTTAGAATCAATTCAACATTATAACTTTGGAATATGAGAGCTTAAAATTCAATAGGTAAGGCCTCTTATTTATATATTTTTGGAATGGTTTGAGGATCAACCATGACTGTCCATCTCAAGATTGAGATGTGTGGCCATGAATAAATATAAATATGAAATTTATTCTTCAAATATCTCCATTAATATTTGGGATAGAGAGGCATTGAATAGGCATGGAGGGTCTTAATGAGGCATGGGAAGGGTTAATTTTGATATTTTATGCATTTATGGCCCAGGGATGTCTTCCCAAGAAATGATGTCACCTAATAATGCAATTATTTCATATTCATTTTCAAAAATATATTTATTCAACAAGTTCTATGGAATTATTAATTAGGCTCATGATTTTGTATAATTAGCTTTTAAGCATGATTAGTCACTTTGGTGCAAATTTTGGCCCTTTAGTGCATAAATTAATCAAATTGGTCAAAATGTCTCGTTATTGGCTCAAAATTTGACTGGATTAGAAGTGGAAGTTGATGTTAGATGCATTGGAACCATATTCTTATTTAGGATGTTTCCAACACAAAATAAAAAAATCATGTGTCTCATGTAAGAGATTTGATAGAAAAGATTAATCCAGGGCACCCAGGTGTAAAATCACTATTTTAATTCGAAATGATTTGATCAAAGTTAACTAGCCCATAAATTACATTACCCCATTTAAGGATACTTTGGCCAAAATCAGCACTTGAATATGTCAGTTTCAAAGCTCTTAATGTGCTTTAATATTTTTATGCCAAATTGTGCATTTTGATGGAAATTGGTCAAAACTTTGGTTTGGAGATTATCGATGGCCAAATTTAGGTGTCTACATTATAGATTACCATGCTTGTTTGGGGGTATATATACAAGTTTTCATTGATGATTTATCCTTATACAAAGGAATATGTTACCACAACAATAAATTATGAGGTTGCCTAATTTTATTAATTTGGAATTAAATTAGTTTGATTTGTTGCTCTCTTGGACTTGATTTATTGAAATGAAATTTGACTTTCAGAATATCTACTAGAGGAGAATTCACATTGCCAACTTCAGTAGACATATTTATTGCACCCCTTTTAGTGCAAGGATTAAAATTCAGTTGGTGCTTCCCTTTGTTAAATTGATTGCCTAACTATCTTGTCACTTGCTCAAGTGTTGTATTCGCTAATGTTAATCAAGATGGATTCAGGAGGAATAATTCAAATTGTGGATTCTAATTATATGCATAAATTGTAGTCTTAATTTTTTTTGAGAGGTTTCCCTAATTTTAAATGCATTACTTATCTAGTAGTATTATTTGATTCCTTACGAATTGGGCTGCTAGCTTTTATATATATTAGAACTATCAGTCTTGAGTGGATTGTTTCACTACTATATTAAACTTAACCATTTATTTCTAAGACTTGGAAGGTGTATTATTGTATGTAAATAATGATATTACATTTTTATAGTATCCCACATTTTAATTTTATGAAGCAAATCTTTTGTTCACTATTTCAATATGTAAATTGGTAATGGAACCTCCTTGCTTTAAAGGAAGGGTGTCTTGGTTAACTATAATTAAAGGTTACATATAATCCATGGATGTAGGAACATACATGTGAATGATATTTTTATTAGCCTCAGGATATTAGAACATGTTTTGAGATATGTTTATGTTGTCCTTTTCTTATTGGTTAGTAGTGAAGTGATCAGAGCAAAAATTCAAGTGACAATTCGGCTGACGGTTCTATCCCAATTGATGATGAAACTTCTAGGACCATAAATTTTGTACCATAGCTCTGATTGACTCCCCATTTGAACCATTGAAAAGATAAGAATGATGGGAACATGGTGAGATGGCACAAAGCTCTGTTCAGTGGGTTTGGACCCTTAAAAACCTAATGGAAGTTCCTCAAATTTCAATTTTAGTAGTGCAGTCTAAAAATAGTTTCTAAAAATAGTAATTCCTTGAATTTTGTATTGTTGTGAATTGTGGAAGTCAAACCACTTAATCTCCCTCAATATTGGTGACCTTACACATCCTCCTCCTACCTTAAACATGTGTATAAATGAAGATCTAATGCGAAAAGGAAATCAAACATCTCTTCCCAAAGATAAACATATGTTTGTATTTGCACTCTTGAGTAATAAAACATATCTTCTTAGAGAAATCATTGTTATTGTCTTACTTTTATGTTCTTGAAATATCTTTCAATCAAAACTTCTAAGTTTTAGATCATGAAGTGTGTGAGGTATTCTTTTTATACCTATATTATTGATCTTAATTTTGTTCACACTTATTGCTTAAGCAATTAAGTATAGATATTCATTTTACTTGAACATATGTATATGTTGTTATTTGGGCCACATCATACTAGTAAGTGTAGGATTGATTAATTATATTGCATCAGGTTGTGATTTTGTGCAAAACTTATTATTAATCAGATATTATGATTGTTCGCATTGCCACCCTTGGGAAATTAGTCAATTAAGAAATGAATGAATTATTGACTTGTGAATGTGTTATCTAATTTTTGTAAAATTACTATTGTGGCTAAATGGTGTTCATGTGCAATCAACATGTGATGTGGTAGCTGGCCATTTTTGAATACGACCCATAGTTGGTCTAGTTCATGATATTACAATTGGATTAATAGCTAAATTTATCATTCTAATAAGTCATTATTATTATTGGTTAAATCATTCACTTATTATCTAAAGGATTTGAATGAACTATTAGTTTTAGGACCCTATGGTCATGGATTTGTTAATATAATCCCAACTTGGTAGCACTATTATTGACAGTTCATTATAATAATTGGTATTCATTTCATAATGGGTAATAGCCTAGATGGTCGAGTTCTTGCTAGTTTAATGAGATGGTTAAGGTGTTGTGTTCATTAAAACATGTGAATTATTGTTTGTTGAATGTTAAATGTTCATATTAGAAAACAAATGTGGTTATTTATTTCCCATGATAAATATTGTAAGGTTTGCATAAGCCAAAGCTTAGCATGATGGTACCCTAGGTTCTTCTTTTATGACCTATCATGATCATTGTGGTAGTCCCTTATTATCATATTTGTATGAATAATAATGGGTAGAAATGTAATCCTCTGTTATGCTAAATCTTATAGTTTTGATCTTAACCTTGTATATTAAACTAAAATGGACATTCACCTTGTTTAAGGATATCCAAGGCATGAAAAAATCTCTTTAACTTCTTGAGTCACCAAGCCATAACTACACAGGCTGATTGGATACTTAGATAGGGATTAGGATCCCTACGTGTTCTGATAAGGATAATGAATTCCTTCTAAATGTTTGAATGTTATTAGTGTGGACCCACACATTAATACCCCTTAAATGGTGTGTAATTTTTTAGGCAACCTTTTTCTCTGCGAAATACTCTAGCGATATTCATCCTTGCATAAGTGTCCACATGACCCAATCTATTTATGGGTTATCTACTCATCCTTGTGCATACCAAGATGTTGTGGTATGCATTGTAAAGTTGTGTAGTGGGTTCTTCAAGAAATTCTATTGCATACTCTGTAACAATTCTTGAAATATTTTTTGGGGTTATTTCAATGGGTTAGAAATACATTTTTATTGGACCTCATATATATTTATCTACTAGGATGCTGAGATATTTTAAAGAGATATGCTTACTATCCTTCTAGTATTGACTACATTAATTCTTTGGGTGAATTCATCCCACCATTCTTCTTCATCTAACATAGTTGTAGCTCTTTGAAAATGAGAATTATTCACCTTATTATCGTAAGAAATCTATTGGAAATTAGAAGAGATATCTATTTGGTCAACTTGTATCCAATTAAGATTTGGTTGGATTAATATGTTTTGATTTATGATAATATTCATTCATGTGATTATGACTAGAAAATGTGTGTTGCACAAAAAACATAGAACATGTCTCATGGTGGGTGCCACAAATAATTGGTGAAGTATTTGGTACTAGTGGAAAATTCAGATTTCAAAAAATGAAGGGGATAAAAAAGATATCCACTATTATGAGGGTAGGTTACCTTTATTAAAAATCAATAAAAACTACGTAAACATATTTACACTATTTAAAAGTTGAATGGGGGTCTTTTGTTATGACATTCAACTGAAAATAAAACTGGAAAAAGGGGAGGTGAAGAGTCACAGGTCAATAAGCAAACATAGATTTCATTCAACCACAAAATAAAACTAAGTATAAATAAAATTCTCTATTGGAATCAAATGTGATTAATGCTTGGATTTATGAAACAAGCATTAACATAAGAAAACACATACATAACAGAAAACAAGACACAAATTTATGAAATTCCTTGATTCTTAGTTAAATAGTGAACACAAAATTTCTTTCCTTTTGTTCTTCAAGATTCAATATTCATGGACTTCAAAAATCCTTTTTACAATAGCCATTTCTTGTATTTATAGTAAGAGGGAATGGGCTAACCCTTCATAATGAAAATGTCTCTTGATATTTTATGTTTCATCATATTCTAATTTTTTAGAATTTTTAATTTAGAAAAAAGGGAAAACATGAATTTCCAAAAATAAAATTTAGACAAAAATAGAACATAAACTTTGTAGACTCCAATAGGAAGCCTTATTTGATGTGGATACTAGTGCTGAAGAATCAGGTATAGCTAAATAAGTTTTGGCACTTTATCTTAATCAGCCTTGAATTTTTTGAATATTTTTACTACTTCAGAGGCATCATTCTCATTCAGGACTACTACATGTTTGCACCATGTCAACTACCTTTCTGAAGTTAGTAGTTATGCACTTAGAACTTCCATTAATTTAGTTAATTGATTATTCATTTATTCAATTAAAACATGGATTTCACTAAGCATAAACATGGAAGCTACACTCTAAGTATTCTCCTTGAAGAAATTTTACTTTATTACTTTCTCAAACTTCTCCTTTAACTCATTTGTAGTATGTAAGATGGTCACATCCGAATAGATCAAAATGTATCTCATTAGTATTATAGGTGATCATTTTTTTTAATTTTTCACATTATTGACCTACTCTTTTAGTTATTTTATTATCCTATTTAGGATCTCTATCTTTTTTCAGAATTCACTTAGACCATTTGCATGAAGTATCATTCTCTACTTTTTCAAATATTTTGGCCTTGACCAATACTGATGTTTCAACATCAATAATTTCAATAAAATCACCTTTGATGTCTTCTCATACCTTTAGCTCACTCTCATGAGATTTGATTTGTTTTTCATATTGATAACTTTGGAATCAATGGTCATGAATAAATTCATCACCTCTTCAATATATTTCATTCTACTCAACAATACTTCATCAAACCAAGTCTCTAAAGTCTTTTCATATGAATTATATTTACTCGATTTTAAAAATGGATTCTTTACTTATACCCAACACTTGTGAAGGAGCATCAATTTGAGGTGTTACAGGTGTATTAACTGTGTTGATAAGGTAGTTGACATACCTTACCAACTACTTTATTTGTTCCTAGAGTTTCTCTTGGGTGAGATCATCTTGTTATGATATTTTGATTATTCTTTATTTGGTCTCATGTAGTTTGTGAATATCACTCTCCCTGGTTGTCTCTCTGAGTTATATCCTCTTTAGAGTATAGTCACTCATAGTCATTTCTACAACATCCCTCTCCCTATTGGGCTTTGTAATTTCAAAACAGTGTGAGTTAGAGGAATTAGACACTAGTTTAGAAGTGGTTTTAGCCTTTTTATGAGGAGAATCCTTGAGAAGATTAGTTAATACATTAAAATCAAGAAGATATACTTCCACAACCCTCTTTATTTTGTTAATCATCAATTGCATCCATTGGAAGGGCATATCATTAAAAGCGGTCATTTGATTTCCAATATGATGTGGTATAGGTTGCTTTGGAGGAGTGGATTTTGGAAGTTGAGGAATAATTGGAGAGACTGAATGGGATGAAAGGAGTTTAAACTTATCTTATTTATTAGGGCCTTGTAAAATTATCCCTTGAGTTTAGGGAAGGTACTAGTACATTGTTATGGGAATTAGGAGAGAGGGGTCACTAAGATTAGTAGAAGAAGACTACATCATCACAATTTTCTTTACTAGTTTCTTCCTACTAACAATAAGAATTTCTTGACATGTTTTTCCCTATTGCTAACTTTGTTTAGGGTCTTAATCATCACCATATTTAAAACTCAAATATCTAAGTGCTTCATTCATCACGGTAGCACTTCTCTTCTTAGGATTTAGTGTAAGAGTTTAGTTGGGAGGAGATCAAGTATTTCCTTTTCTATAACAAACTACTCCAGTCACTTCAACCAAATTCTTATTGAACCATGTTTTGGTTATGGCCCATACTTTTTAGGTTCTCCCATGCCCATAGTCTAACTCTCTTACTGACCAATTTATGGTAGGTAAGGAGGTACCTACAACTTTTTTAGTGTACTTAGGGTCAATAAGATCAGTCATGTCATCAACCATGCCTTCAAGGATCCATTCATATATGAATTCCTTGATTTGGTCCATGGTCATTCTACTCAACTCTCTCTATAATACTTCATATTCATCTAAAAAATCTACCTAATAGTCCTCCAAATGAGGGACATATTCATAAGTCAAACTAATAACAAGGCATCTTATTATATATTTATTCATGTCCACATAAGATATATTGGCACATGATCAAAGAGTGAAATAGAAAATGGTTGTATCTATATATTGAGAATTAACCATTGTATTTCATGTGAAGTGTCCTAATAAAATAGGGAATAAAACACACAAGATGTGCCTATCCCTACTATGTTTGTGAGCTACACCCAAATATCTACATATCTCTATCAATATGATCTTATCATTTTCCAACCTCATAAGTATCAATAGTTATATTTCAAAACCACCAACCCTAATTTAGGTGAAATTATAATATTTGAGGTAATATATGTCATATTAGTTGATCTAGGTGGCAGTGTCATTTGATATCCTTCTACCCCAATTTTTATCAAGATATTGCATAACCCTCATTGTGAATGTGTTGTTTACCCTTGTGAAGTGTTTATTACTTTCTCTCAGAGTTAGTTTGGTAAAATAATCATTTGAGTGATACTTCCATGTTATGAATGTATTGGATAGATCATTTGAGAATCCAATGAATACACAAAGTAGGAGGTCATGAAGAATTGTTTCACTGAGTGCACATTTAGTATATGGTTATATAGGGAGTCACTAATCATCTCTCCCCAATAAATAAATTATTTTACACAACAAATGATTTTCATTCATGAACATCCAAGGGCATAAAGTTTTGGTGTCCTCGTTGCCTACTACTAATTTTAGGAAAGATCATATTTGAGAGCTCCTCATGAAAATTTTCTCTATAGAAATTATTAGGAAATTTTGAGACTCTCTCTTTTTTATGATTTAGCCATGACTTATTGATAGAACTAAAACACTTATTTTAATATTTGTCTTAGTATCTTTTTCCTTTAGAAATTCTCATGTTGATAATGTCTTCAGGGACTAGAATCCTCATTTTCATTCCCATTATTGTACCATCAACTTTGGCTATGATAATCCCACCACTTGATTTAATTTTATGGGTTGATGGATTATAGTGTCTCACAAATGAAAATAATAATTTAGAACATTAGATCAAGGGAGGGAAACCCACTACCTAAGGAAGGCCATTCTTTGTAAGGTGACTAGCCAATGTGCTTGAATTTTCTACGTTTAGTCTTCAATGAAGTTATTTAAAGTCTAATTTATGATTCAATAATCTTTGGAATGCCATTGCACATTACTAGAAATGGTTCTTATCTCATATATTTGAACTTAATGTTGGTAGAATCTAGGAACATAAAAGTAGTTTCACAAGTGAGGGTAAGGAGTCTGAGCATATCAAAAAGGAAGAAATGTTGGTATGGTTGAAATGAGTGGGAAGTAGTGGTCATATGGTATATTCCTAAAAATGGTGAAATAATCTTAGAGCATATTTTAGATGAGGGAGGCAAAGCTCTATGAATGAGGTAAATTACTAAAAGGGTACTGCAAATTTATCAAAGAATACAAGAAAAGTTTGGGTAGAACTTTACTATTAGGGAGAGAATAGGGAAAAAATATTATAACTCAGAGCAAAATCACAAAGAAAAATGAGATATAATAAACCCCATAAATGAATTTATAGACCCATAAATGACTTGATGTGCAATGGTCGATTGATGGAGATCACACACATGTGTGACCATAAGGGATAGACGGATGGCCCTCATGTCCCCATTGATGCATTAGGGTATGGTTGAATATGTTTTCATATATATGTTTGCATGTCTACAAGGGTGGGACTACCACCTTTGTCCATTCATAATGCATAAATAAAGTCTTGTGGACTTATAATTTAGATGAAGGTGTAGATGATGAGGCCTAACAAGTCATGTGTGATGCATGTAATGTGTCTACATGTGTTGCAAGGATTGAGGGTTGAGAAATATGGCCCTCATGGTGTGTGAGGTATGAAGACATGCTTAAGCACTTTTATTGTTTTTACTTAGTCAAATTTTCATATTTTTTGCAAAATTTTCCAAACTTTGACACTTTTCTCAAATTTTTAACGAATATTTAGATGTTCTCATAATCATGGTTAAAATTGGCTTTGAAAATTTTGGGAAAAACACCTTGCAAAGATACTTATAGGAGAGATTGAAAAACTAAAGGAGGATAGAAAAAATAGTATCGAAAAGACAAATTTGTAGCTATGTGTTGAAAGTGATATAGATGGGATGGATATGCTGGCCAAGCTGAATGTGACAATTAAGAAAATATTAAGGATAAATATAGTATTAATGGACATTAAAATTAATTATGTTTCATATAATTTTGAATAATAATTATAAATGATACATGATGAAGAAAAATATAAGCAACTCAAACTTGCATAAGAAGAATGAGAGAAACAACAATTAGTGTAGTTTTTTAATACCAATATATAGTTTTTCATACAAATGTTATTTAGCTTAGTGTCATAATAGGTCATTAGGGAAAATATGGATTAACGCTTATTTATAATTTTGAGTTTATTTTGATTCTCTATGAATTTACCTTTCCTAAATATATTTTGGCTAATACTTATAATGCTCATAATATAATATTTGATTGTTGAAGACTAACTTATTCTCTAATCATGTTTGATTTCACTTGTCTAACAGGTTTTTTTCATGCATTCATGTCTATCTAGTCCTAATATTTGATCATGTCCCACTCCAATATGGTATCAGAGTTATTATGGTATCCAAATTTCATAGCTTCTATTGTGAAATTTTGATTTTTTAGCTTACATGTCACATATTTGGTATTTTTTGACCTTGTATATTATAGATTCACCATTTATCAAAATTTTATCTTCTTTTGGGGTCCTTAATTGATCAAAATTTAAAAAGAAAAAGGGAAAATGTATTTTTGTGTAGGTCATCTCTTATCTGGTGGGTTTTCACTAAAAATAGTTGGTGCCATTGAAGAAGGTGTTAAAACCTTAATAATAAATGTAAACATTACCTAGTTTCATGACAATCAATTTCAATGTTTTTGAGGGTTTGGAGGTTTTTTTTGTATTTTGTGCAAATACTTATAGTCAAAGACCTAAATTAAAAACTATTTATAATTTTTTTTGGGTTTATAAAAATACTTTATAGGTATTTTTTAGATTTTAATTACATTATTGAATATGAAGCCTATCCTAGGGATTAGCCCCTAGTCATATGGGATTTTCTCCCTTGGTCACAACCGACCAAGGGGGATTAAATTTTTCTTGAAAGTTGGGCCTAAAATTTTTTCAAGCCTAAATTTATTATACAAGGTGAAGTTTTTTTAAGAACCTTAAAGTCATGTTTTTTAGTAGGCAGCTCCATTCGGGGAATCATTTATTTTAAAGTTCAAGTTTTTTTGAGCTCTAATATTGGTTTTATTCCCTAGCATTGTAAAATTAAACCTCTATAAATGTAGGTGGGTTTTAATTTTATTTTATTTTTCACACTATAAATTCTCTACACACCTTTCTACACCATGGATCAAAATTTGGTTCTGTTTCTTATACCCTTCAACTATCTCAAATGGAAAACCAAGGTACAAATCCTCTTGAGGAGTAAAGGTTTACACTATATCACTATGGGTGTCAAAACATAACCAAAACCTGAAGTAGATAAATTGAAGTGGTTTAATAGATGTGATTAATCATATGGTCTATTATGCCTATCAATGTCTCTTGACTTACTCTTTCACATTGAATCAACAACTACTCCTAATGATGTTTGGACCATACTGAAAAAACTCTTTAAGAAGTAGGATGTTATGAGGAGTCATGAATTAGAGAATTAAATTTTAATTTTGATTCCAATAAAATTTGACACAATACAAGACTTCACCAAATTTAAATCATGAAGGTTGCAATTGAAATTATGTAACACAGACAAAAAGGATGAATAGGTGATTATTTCAATCCTTGTCAAATTGGGTTCTAATTATTTTGTTTTCATTTCTACCTTCCATGCCACCAAGCATTCCCTTAGAGTTACATGGATCATGTTTTCCTTGGATGATTTTTCTATCAACTTAATACAAGAGCAAGATATGCTTATTCAGATGGGTACATTGAAGTACTCTAAATAACATGCCTTAATTGTGAGTTATGATAAATATAAGGATTCTAATAGTAAGGAGAATAAAAAAAAGGACCAAGATAAAACAAATAGTTAGAAAAAATATGTGATGTCCAAATAATCAACTGAGACATCATCTTCATGTGGGAAACCTAAGAGAGAGAGGCTCACATGTGCATACTATAAGAAAATTGGCAATGATGAAACTAAATGGATGAATAAATAGATTGACCAACTGACTAAGATGCTTGAGAAAAAAAATATCAATGTCCTTAATTCATTTAAATAGATTTCACCAGTAAAAGAGTATTCAAAGGCAAAATATAGTAGTAAGTGCAAAAGTAAGGGTAAGGCCCTTATTGCAGTTGTATCCTAGCCTTCCACATGGGTATTTTATTTTGGTACCTTGCATCACATGGCTTCATCACATGCTATTTTATCATCCTTGGAGCTCTATTTTATGCCTTCTATTTTATTAGGTGACAACACTTCCACAAAATTAAGTGGGAGAGGGTTAATTGAATTGAGTGATGGGACATATTAGGATGTTCTATGTGTTCCCTCATTATCAACTAATCTCCTATCTATTTATCAGATCACTCAAATCAGTCCAAGCAAGAGAGTTGCATTCACACTTGATTCTATGGTTATTAGTGTCAGAATAGGCCATAATTGAGGATCTACTAGATAAATTTGAATGTACAAAGAAGTTATCTATATATAATAATGAAATCAAATAGAATAAGGAAGAAGTAATTGCTTAACGATCAAAATATTTTAATATTAGCATTAACATCATTAGACATAAAAGCTTTAAGAAGGTACATTATATAGGTGAAATATAAAAATGTCCTCACTTACTCATGAATGTGGGATTATCTTTTATAATAACCTAAAAAACACCTAAGAAATCTAAACAAACATGTGCATATAAAAACCCTTAAGTTGATGTCAATGCCTACTCTATAGTGAATCCTAAAACTATGAGTACCCTAGATATAGTGGAGAAGCCACTTATCTAATTTTTAGTGTAGCTCATGTAGTTCCTACATGAATATAGAGACCATGCCCACTACATATGAAATATCAAGTCTAGTATGAATAAGGTAGATGAGACTACCAACAAGTTATCAATATGAGGTAGCATCAACAAAAGGAGATGGATAATTAACCTCAATTTTCAAACCAAATAGAAAAGGATTAAAAGTTGGATTACAGTCACCCATGTTAAACTATGAAATCAAATAAAGAGAATACTTAGATTATTCAATAGTGATCCTAGAGTCAGACTGAGAAATTTCAATGCCAAAGAAGTAATGTAACAAGTCCAAGTTAGTCACTGAAAACCTATTAGACAAAGCAATTTTCACTATTGTGATGGTGGATGAAAAATTACCTATGATCGATAGGTCATCCATATAGACAACTAGAATCAATAATGAATTAGCCTACCATAAAATGTAGACATTCATATCAGAATGGCATCTGGTGAGCCCAACTAAAAGAATAAAGGATTCCACCTTGGCACATCAAGCTTGAGGAGATTGGTTGAGGCCATAAATAAATTTCTAAAGTTTGAAAACCAAGGAGGAATATTCCATAAATCCTAGTGTTTACTCCATGTATATTTATTATTTGAGGTCACTATGAATACATACACTCTTGTCATTCATCTAATGAACATACCAATGATGTATTGTGGCAATAGTGAGAGTGAGTCAGATTGAGTTCACTTTGGAAACTAGGGCAAATATATCAGTATAGTCAATGCCAGGTACCTAATAAAAACTCTTTGATATTAAACATTCTTTAAACTTATCTACAAACCCATTTACTAAAATTTTTGTTTGGTATATCCACTTACATCGAATAAGTTTTCTTCCCTTAGGAATAGGGACTAAATACCATGTGTTGTTCCTCTGTAAATAACCATATTCCTCTTGCATAGTATTATCCCACTTCAGAGTGCATGATGCATCATAAAATAATTGAAAATTCAAATCAGATGTAATGAAATCATGTGAGGAATCTAGGAATTATGAATGACTTTGCCTATTGTATGATGGATCTCCAAGCCATTGGCCAACACTTTGTAGTGTTTGTATAGCTCAAATAGGACCAATTTTAAGAGATTTCGGAGGAGATAACTTATCCTATGAAGACATTTTTGGAGGAGGGTAATCCTCATCTTTACTCTCATAATCAGAACTAGAATAAGAACTAGGATCACTAGGAAGCTGACTAGGTAGATTTGAATTATCAAAATTGTCATCAAATCCTTGTGCATCTAAGGAAGTGGCAAAGGTGTTGAGTGTGGATTCTAAAGGACCCTATGAAAAACAAGTATTCCTCTCAATGAAAAACTCATGAGTGATGGGATGGAGAGTCCTATATCCTTTAACATCCTCAGAATATCTAACAAAGATACAACGCTGACTCTGAGGTTTCATTACATTACATTTATTCTTTGGAATGTGAGCCATAGCAAGAGATCCAAACACTCAAAAGTGCTCCACTATGTATTTTTGACCACTCCAAGATTCAAATAGAGTGACTTCCTTAAATTATTTATGAAAAACTTGGTTTTGGATATAGCATGCATAGTTGATGGCCTCAGACTAATACTATGGTGCAAGAGACTTGGAGTGTAGCATACAATTGGCCATTTCCTTCAAGGACCTATTATTGTTCTCTAAAACACCATTTTATTAAAGACTATATGGAATTTTATGGTATAGTTCAATCCCATATGATGTATAAAATTACTCAAAATAGATACTGACATACTCACCACCATTATCAGTGTGTAAAATCTTGATGGCTTTACCTAATTATTTCTCTACAAGTGCCCTGAAGACCTAAAATTTATCAAATACCTCAAATTTCAACTTAATAAAGTACACCCAAGTATACCTCGAATAGTCATCAGTGAATTTAAGAATTTATTTTGTCCTATTGAATGAAGGTCTTAGAAATGGGTCAGTAATGTCCCTATGGACAATCTATAATATCTAATTAGCTCTTTATGATTTTTCTTTGTCATACTTCTCCTCAAGATGCTTATGAAGAACACAACCTTGGCAAACTCCATCAAAATTTTTGACTCGTGACAACCTTGAAACCATGTCTTGATGACTGAGTTGCTCTAAGTAGTGATAGTTGATATGGCCAAATCACTCATGTCATAATTTACTCACCTCATCTGAATGAGTGGGTAGTGTAGTATAGGGTTGATTACATGAAAAATGTGAGAAAGTATACAATAATTATTGGTTATCTACTTTCCCAAATGCAAAAATGGAGTAATTATTTTCTTCCTTAATGATCATGGAATTGGGTGTGAACTCAACTCTCTTACTCAAACTGATGTGAGTGATCTAGTAAATAGATAAGAGATTGGTGGAAAATAAGGGAACACATATAACATCATAAAATGTCCCATCATTCACTAAATAAGGGACCATGGACATCTCACCATTGGCTTGATTCATGATCCATGTCCTTGATTCAAAAATAATTCCCATCAAGCCAATGGTGAAATGTCCATGACCTAATGAGGAATCATGATCCATTATCATGGCCTATGAAGGATGTAAATTAGTGTTTGAACATGATAATGTTGTTTTATTATGTGAGTGAGGTGTAAAACACATTCAAATAGGCATGAAGGTTAGTTTTAAGGCCTGATGTGGTTTGTAGGTTAAGGTCTAAGAGAGCAAAGAGAGAGATGGTGGCCAAATGAGGTATGAGATTCAAGTTTCAAGAAAATAATGAGAATTTGAGAATTGATAGTGGTTTTATATATTATCACATGCTTGTTAACCAATTTTGAGGTCAGATTTTTCAATAAAATGCATGAAAAGTCATTTTGAGATCTCTTGAGTGCACATAATGATGGGTTCTCAACCTGAGAATATTTTCAAGTGTTCATTGGCATGTGTAACCTTTTCATGGGAACCAAATCCTTTCATGGTAGATTGGGAATGCTCCTAGATAAAAATTATAGGCATTATTTTTTAGATTAAGGGGCTATGCTTTATGAATGATTATTTAGACTGAAAGATGGTTTAAACCCTAAAAAAACCTTAATAGTGACCTGATATGAAATATATTATTCAAAATAGCATATAATGGTATAAAATGACTATAAAAACTATTATAGGTTGTATTAAACTATCTTAGACACCTCTAGATGTGATTGGTTTGTCAGGTGTGTGAGTAGATCCTACAAAAAAGTCCTAGTTTTTCAAAGATTTACTATAGTAGTCAAAGTTGACCAAGTCAAAGTTTCTAAATAGATGGAAGATAAATTTTTATACTCTTAATTTGTGTCCATGGTAGTTTTTTGATAGTATCAATAGCTTAGGGGTGATGAAATGGTCATCCAAGTTGATGAATCGCTAATAGACCTAATGGTGAAAATAGTGAGAAATCTAGGTAGAAATGAGAAGGTGATTAGGGATGTGCTATCATGGAATGGGGATGAATCCAAGTGCATGTATGTGTTTTTTATTATTTTTAAGACATGCTCATGTTTGTTATAAGTTTTGGAGGTAAGTGGTTATAGTGAAAAATTTGCTCATAAGTTTACTTATATGTCTCAGTGAGGTCTACATATAATGAGTTTATGAGATTGGTTTGCAAGTCCAATATTTTCATTTGAGCATGGTAGAATTATATTTTATAATGGTTTAATGATATAATAATATAATCCACATGCATCAGGGGTCTCTGAAAATGAACATATAGGTGATTGAAGCTCATTGTCACCATGAGTGTGTTTTAAGGCAACTTGGTATTTTAGGGTAAGCAAGTTGTAATGATGATTTGGAGGATATTTAACCTAAGTTGAAGTATACAATGTATATGGTGTTTATATTTTTATATTTTATTCCCTATCCATGTTTTGAATAATATTTTGTACATAGTGAAAGTGGTTGAAATGTTGAAACCAAAATGGCCTATCTGGCTGAGTGAAGTCTGTGAGAGAGAAGGTCAAAAATTGGATTGTAAGACTAATGATATCATAAGATAATCTAAATTCATCAAGAGTATCTAAAAATTAACATACGTGTGATTGAAGGTCATGTCACCATGATTTTGGTTTAAGGTAAACTAGTAGTTTTGGGTAAGCAAGTTATAATGATGAGTTAGAGGATATTTGCCCAAAGTTGAAGTATCTAATGTACATGGTGTTGATATTTTTAAATTTTATGCCTTATCCATGTTTTTAATAAGATTTTTTAGATAGTGAAAGTGGCTAAAATGTTTAATCCAAAATGACTTGTTTGGTTGAGTGAAGTCTGTGAGAGAGAACGTCAACAAATTGGTTTGCAAGACTAATAGTTGCCATTAGAGATTATGATATTTTTATTTTAGGTTTTTCTAAGAATGTTTTAGGATCATTTTAATTCCTTTATTATGTTATTTAAATTGTCATAAGTTCAAGTTTCCATGACTATGTTTTGAGCTAGTTGGTAGTTTTGAGTGGGATACTTGTAGAGAAAGGTTTGAGTAATTTAGCCCTAAATTATGAAGTATAAATTATATGGTGATGAACTTGAGGTCATATAAATTATACATATTATATTTGTTTCTATTTTTTTTTGTAATTTTTTTTTATGATTTATTTATTCAAGACAGATTTTCTGTGTATGAAGGCCTAATTGTGAACAATTATAATGGTCTGCTTCAAGAGGTGGTTAGAGCTAAAAAATATTATGGAGTATAAATGAGATTAAAATAGGTCTATTTGAGTGTTATATTATATTTTATATCAATTTGAGGTTTTTTAATGTGTTCCAAAGAAGGCAAAGTGTAATGTGTCTTAAAGTGTCATGTCCCCTTTTTCATGGACATTGACAGATTTGATGATTAGCCTATTATACGACCTTCGTAGGCTAATAGGATGGATAGAGGGTCATAATGGAGCTTGGCTTGACTTTGATTCACAGGATTTCTACATCTGGTTTTCATTCGGGCTCTTTCGGACACATTTGGCCTGAGCTCCTACTTTTTAGGGATATTTGATATGCAGCGGAGCACCTTTATTTTGGTATGGTCATGTGTGGAATCACTCCCTGATTCACCTGCTTCGATCGGTTCGAGGATCTGACATGTATTGAGGGAGATATTAATATTTGATTGATTTAATCAAATATTAATTATTTAGCTTATTTTTAATTAGAAACCCTAATTCTAATTTAAGAAACCCTAATTAGGGCAAGCATATCTTTTGAGGGTATAAGGGTTTCTCATGGAGGCCATTGGGAATTAGCCATTGATTATTGATTATTGAAAATTGAAGAAATTCTTCTGTGAAGACTGAGCCAAGGGTTCCAGGATTCCATTTGCAGTGGAGAACGTCAACTCTTCATTGTGTGCGATTCAGAGGTTGTGAAAGATCAGTCGATCTATTGCCAAATTGAGAGATAGCTTCATCCAGAAGTTATCACAGAGGTACAGATTTGAGAGATAGCTTCATCTAGAAGTTATCACAGAACTTCAGGGTTGAGAGATAACTTCACACAGAAGTTATTACAGATATTTTAGGTATTTATCTTTATTTAGTTTTGATCCAATAAATTATACAGATAGATATATTCTGTATTAGAATAGTATATCTTCAGATCAGGTGGTTCAGCAATCAGGGGTTAAGAACAGACAGGTTGGCAGCCGTACTAAGTCCGTACAGATTTCTGTAGATACCAACATCGGCCGTCTGAGGACCGACGTCGGCAGATAAGGACCTATAGAGACTGACGTCGGCAGTATATCGACCGACGCCAGCGACTGTGTGTTCGACACAGCAGGCTGAGACTTCCAGAATTGCAAGTTTATTCCCAGTTTGCATAATTTTAGGGTTTTAAGACCATATCTGTAATATTCTTTGATTTGCATAAGAAAGGACATCTATTGTAATCAGCTGGATGAATGATAAGATCTGTGATTTGTTTATGCATGTTTGAATCTATTCTGCAAATTGTATCTTGTTCAGAGCTTTATATGTTTCTATATTCCCTGATTAAAGGGGATATTATAGTTGTTCAGAGCTTTTGTAGGAGAAAAAAGGAGCCCCTAAGTAAGGGACATCATAGTGGTATCAGAGCTTTAGAGTATATATATTCCCAATTGGTTGGGGATATCACAGTGGTATCAGAGCTTTTTGTGCAGATAAGAGAGCCCCTAAGTAAGGGACATTACAGTGGTATCAGAGCTTTTGAGCAGATAAAAGAGGCCCTAAATAAGGGACATCACAGTGGCATCAGAGCTTTAGAGTATATATATTCCCAATTGGTTGGGGATATTACAGTGGTATCAGAGCCAAATTCCTGCTATCCTGTTGGGCACACCAGAGCTAATGTCTTGCCATCCTGTTGGGTAGCTTGGGTATCAGTATGGCTTTAACAGATGTCAAAGATTTGGAAGAAAGAATGCACAATGCGAAGAAGAAGCTAGATAATCCATTCCAGCAAGCAGATGACATTCTAAAAACTTTGGAGGAGTTAGAAATTTATTTGAGCAAGGTGGAACAATCAAATACTTATGATATGCAAACAACGTTATCTCCAGCATTTAATTCATTGGTGAAGCCCTGATTATTGAGACATCATGATGAGGTGGTAAGACTTGCAACTCTCTCTTGTATTAGTGAAATCATGAGGATCATAGCTGGTTTTGATTTTAATGATGATCAGATTATGAGAGAGGTACTTTATGCCATGGTAAAAAGCTTCGAAAAGTTGGATAACATTAGAGACCCTCATTTCTCAAGGAGGGCAAGATTACTTGAAATATTTGCAAGGTATGGGTTTGAAAACATTATGATGTTAGTAGGTTGTATTGGTGAAATTCGCATGATGTTTAAAATATTTTGGAATATTTTAGATGAGTTTCATTCTAGCAATATATTGGCATCAATGCACTCTATTATGTTCACAATCTTGTTTGAGGAGGAGGATAAAATTTCTAAACTTTTGGCAGAAGATTTATGGTATGTCTGGACAAAAGGGAGAAATGTCTCACCTAGAGCTTGTATGTGGTTAAAGAACTTAATTAATAGGCCCAAGGATCGTAGTGCTTTCCCTATGACATGCAGCCACTTGCATGATGAGTTTGACAGTCATGCTGATCCAGTACAGGGAGATATTAACACATCTTCAGGTAATGATTTATCTGCATTATCTTCACAGGTAGGATTAGTTGAGGATGTTGTGGATGAGCTTTGTATTAAGGTGAGTTTAACTCAGGGGTTAGACAGTGAGGATGAGTCTGATGCTTGCATTCAGAGTGTGGAGGTGTACTTAGATGTTAGTACACTGAGTGTGGGTGATGAGTATGTTTCTATAGCTGCTTATGAGGAGCATGTGGTTGAGGCTCACACACATATTCAGGACTTGGGAGTACCTGATTCTGAGGAGTTTGGGATACTAGTGGAGTCGAGTCTCCAGATTGATTCTTCTCACACATTTGATAGTGTGGTACAGTTAGTTGTGCCATAGTTACAGAGGGATCAGTTATGGGATGGATTAACACCATCTTTTGTAGATGGAATTTTCAATTGCCAAGTACACAGTCTACAGTATCGACACATCCAGGGCAATTGTGATTTCAGAGATTGGTTGAGTTGTGTTCGCCAATTTGATTATGGGTTCCTCTTTGTTCTACTTCTGCTGATGTTGCAAGTACTTGCATTGATTCACAGCAGTGCAGAGCATAACTACATTTGGGATCCAGGTGGATCGAGTGGTTCATTGTTTCGAGATTGCTTGGGGTCAAGCAATTTTTGGAGGGGCGGATTGTCATGTCCCCTTTTTCATGGACATTGACAGATTTGATGATTAGCCTATTATACGACCTTCGTAGGCTAATAGGATGGATAGAGGGTCATAATGGAGCTTGGCTTGACTTTGATTCACAGGATTTCTACATCTGGTTTTCATTCAGGCTCTTTCGGACACATTTGGCCTGAGCTCCTACTTTTTAGGGATATTTGATATGCAGCAGAGCACCTTTATTTTGGTATGGTCATGTGTGGAATCACTCCCTGATTCACCTGCTTCGATCGGTTCGAGGATCCGACATGTATTGAGGGAGATATTAATATTTGATTGATTTAATCAAATATTAATTATTTAGCTTATTTTTAATTAGAAACCCTAATTCTAATTTAAGAAACCCTAATTAGGGCAAGCATATCTTTTGAGGGTATAAGGGTTTCTCATGGAGGCCATTGGGAATTAGCCATTGATTATTGATTATTGAAAATTGAAGAAATTCTTCTGTGAAGACTGAGCCAAGGGTTCCAGGATTCCATTTGCAGTGGAGAATGTCAACTCTTCATTGTGTGTGATTCAGAGGTTGTGAAAGATCAGCTGATCTATTGCCAAATTGAGAGATAGCTTCATCCAGAAGTTATCACAGAGGTACAGATTTGAGAGATAGCTTCATCCAGAAGTTATCACAGAACTTTAGGGTTGAGAGATAACTTCACACAGAAGTTATTACAGATATTTCAGGTATATATCTTTATTTAGTTTTGATCCAATAAATTATACAGATAGAGATATTCTGTATTAGAATAGTATATCTTTAGATCAGGTGGTTCAGTAATCAGGGGTTAAGAACAGACAGGTTGGCGGCCGTACTAAGTCTATACAGGTCCGTATAGATTTCTGCAGATACCGACACCGGCAGACAGAGATCCCCAATGACCGACATCGGCCATCTGAGGACTGACATCGGCAGATAAGGACCTACAGAGACTGATGTCGGCAGTATATCGACCGATGCCGGTGACTGTGTGTTCGACACAGCAGGCCGAGACTTCCAAAATTGCAAGTTTATTCCCAGTTTGCATAATTTCAGGGTTTTAAGACCATATCTATAATATTCTTTGATTTGCATAAGAAAGGACATCTATTGTAATCAGCTGGATGAATGATAAGATCTGTGATTTGTTTATGCATGTTTGAATCTATTCTGCAAATTGTATCTTGTTCAGAGCTTTATATGTTTCTATATTCCCTGATTGAAGGGGATATTATAGTTGTTCAGAGCTTTTTTAGGAGAAAAAAGGAGCCCCTAAGTAAGGGACATCACAGTGGTATCAGAGCTTTAGAGTATATATATTCCCAATTGGTTGGGGATATCACATAAAGTAAACCTAAAGGGATTAGATCTCCATGAGACTTAAAGATGAAATATGGCCTAATTGAGGTGTGTTAGACCTAAAGGGACTCAAAAAAAATTTATTCATGTGTATGATATGTATTAATATATATTTTATTTCCATCCTAAGGGGTTAAGGGTGCTTGGTTTACCAAGAATAATATTGAACAAAAGGCTTGTATAAATACAAGGCAATTTTAGGCTTATTATGTGTGTAGAGTGTAAGCAAATATAATAACATATTGTAGAGTATAAGGAGGTATTATAAACCATTATATGATTATATAGTATCTAAGATGGATATTTTACATAGGTTATGTGTATGAGGATCAAGTTAATATGACCTAATCAATCTTGAAGAGATCTATTTAAGCAAAGAGACCTAGTTGAGCGAAGGAGCCTAGAAGGTAGTTTGAGAGGGGTAAGAGTGTGAAGAGATGAAGAGGTGGTCATAATTTTTTAGTTTAGAAATAATGTGTTCTAAATGTGATCAAATAAATTAGGTTATTGAGTTGGTGTTGAGTCATCTAGGGGGTTGGTTCCTCCTTGCAAGTAGGTGCTTGCTAAAACCCAGTCAAGTGGGTGCTCGGCTAGTTGGGGTTGGTGCTCCATGTGAAGTTGGTTCTTCACTAAATATTTATGTTTGTATTATAGGACTATAGTTAATTTTAAAATATCAGTGTATTTTCTTCCCCTTGAGGTTTTTCCACTCAAACAAGTGTTTTATGTATTATGATCTTATCTCGTGCTCATATAAATGGTTCTTGATGTGTTTCTAGTTCACTATATTGCTTTGATAGTTAATGAATGATAAATTAAAGTTTTAAAAGTTTTTAAAGACTAATTCAACCCCCTCTTAATAATTTTTATTCCAATAATTTCATGTTTACCCCAAATTCCTGATGTCAAGATTGTTGGTTATTCTCATAATGGGGAAATGTGTCAGGGTTGTAGCCCCTCCATGCACATGTTAAGGTTTTCAACTACTCCTACAGTTTGAAGTCCCAATTTAGGGGAAGTAGACCAATACAATATTTAAAACTCCTGATTTTAGAGTTCACAATCGTGCCTATAGTCATAACTCCCAATGTTGGACTGCTCTCACAATCAAAAGTATTGATATCAGGTTTTTCCATTGGGGATGCAACCTATGCTTACAGTCATGGGGATTTTGGTGTATCAGGGTTTCAAGGTATCCTTATAGGTGATTTATATGTTTCTAATTATAATAGATCTAATAATTCTATAGTTTCCTATAGTGCACACAAAAATGAAAAATCTGATATTCTTTAAAAATACTAGATCTAGTATGCCTCTTAAAAATCAACTAAAGATCCATTAGAGATATATAAACACCAAAAAAAACCTAGAAAGGATTTTTCCTTGAAGACAATTGAATGTATATATTTACATGAAATTACCAAAATATCTCTAAAACCCTCTAAAAAAGGCATGAAAACCCACGAAATGATATGTGACTAGCAAAATACACCATCTCCCTTATTTTTTCATAATTTAAATATGCTAAAAATCTTAGGAGAAGAGCAAAATCTAAGAGATGGTGAATATGCAATATGCTAGGTGAATTAATGGTAGATCTATGACATGTAACTTGAAACTCAAGACTTCACAACAAGAACAATGACATTCACCTACCAAAAAATATTCGATATAATAGGTCACAATTGAGGATCTACTAGATAGAGTCAAATGCATGAATAAATTACCTATATTTAGTAGTGAAATCAAACATGATCCATTAATAAGTAATTCCTCAAAAATAAAAAGATTAAAATATTAGAATTTATATCATTAACCATAACTTTTTTAGGAAGGTACAATAAATAGGTGAAATATAAACATGTCCTCATCCCTCATGAATGTGGGATTATCTTTCACAATGACCTAAAAGACACATGTGTAGGTAAAAACCATTAAATGGAATTAAAAAATGTATTAATAATTAGAGAAATACATAATGATTCTATCATTTTAATTAAGAAATAAGATATCCTATTATAGTTGTACACTTTTTCACATTTTACTCCTAATCAACCCTCTTTTTCTCTACTCACTCATATAGATAGGGTGATAAAATTATGGCATAAAAATTTGACCATATTAAATATCGCTACCTAGAATTACTTAGTCATCATAACATGGTTTCAAGGTTTCCTTGTGTCCATTTTTATGATGGTGCTTTCAAGGGTTGCATAATTGGCAAGCATATTGAAGAGAATTATGATAAATTAAAATCATGGAGAGCTATACATATTTTGGAACTTATCCACAGTGATATTTTTGGTCCTTTTCTACACCTTTCATTTAAAAAGATCAGATGTATCCTTACCTTCATTGATGATTTTTTAAGGTATATGTGGATGTATTTCTTTAGAAAAAATTGAATCTCTTTGATCACTTCTAGGACTTCATGGCCCTTGCATAGAATAATTAGGTCAACCCATCAATATTTTTCACACAAATAATGGTGGTGAGTATGTCAACCATCATTTTGTGAAATTTTATGCTTTAGAGGGAATTGAAATACAACATCCAATTTTGTATGGTCCTCAATAGAATGGTGTTGTAGAATGCAAAAATAAGTCCTTAAAGAAAATGGAAAACTATATTCTACACTTAAAATCTCTTTCACCTCAATATTAGGTTGATGCCATCAACTATGTTTGTTATATCTAGAAATGCATTCCTCATAAATCATTACATCTTCATTAGACATCCTAATGGCATTAAGGGATACAAGATTCTCCATCTCACCACTCATGAGTTATTCAGAGTCAAACTTTCATCTTCATTGGACATCTTAAGGGTGTTAATAGATATATGTTTCTTCATCCCACCACTCATGAGTTGTTCATTGAGAGAAGTTTTTATTTTTAGGAGGGATTTGTTGATGATAAGATTTGTTACATCAATGAATCAACCCTTTCACCTATCATGAAGGTTAAGATAGAATCATACTAGTCTAATAGTTAGGATCTAAAAGGTTTTAAAAGATCTAAAAAAAATGCAAGGGTTTTTTTATATATATTCTATGATATAATACATGTGTCAAAGATCAATAATACTTCATTATAATTTCATAAATCTAATATCTCTTTGAATATGAAGGAAAGAGATTATAAAAAATATAATCTAACCTATCCAATAGAGAAAACCTATTGATTAGATAGTCTCTTGAAAGAAATATTTTTGTTCCTTATAATATTTTAATCTGCTTTATCAAATTATCAATATCTTATAATAGTCACATTTTACTCAAAATAGATCAAAAGAAAAGGGAAACATAAAGAACTAAATGATAAATAAAACAATTGATAAAAAATGCCAAAGAAAGAATGTGAAATAATAATTAGCATAACAAAGCAAACAATTACCTTAAGAAACACTACTATGTCAAAAAAGAACACTTAATCAAATAATAAATAAGAACTATAAAATAAATAAACAAAACAAGTAAAACTTATATCTAAACTAGACGAACACTAAATTGAAACAACATCTACTTCTAAGCAAATAAAATAAGCTAATTACTTATAATAAACTTAAATTACTTAATGAAGAACAAACTAGATCAATAAATCAAGTAATAATTAAGAAATAAAAGTAATAATCTAACTAAAGCCTATAAATTAAAGCACTACTAAATAAATATTTAACTATGAATTTGAATAAAACTTAACTAAATAAATAGCAACAAAAGAATTTAAAAATATAATCTAAAAGACAAACAAAAATAAAACTAATATAAATAAATTAACTAAAACAAATAAATAAAAATGAAATGTGAGTCTTAAATAAGAGTTGTCTTAGAAAAGGTAAATGATATTTTATTGATAAATAGTATTTTAGTACAAAAATCTTTGATATAACAACTAATATAATCTAAATGAATCGATAACATATCACATACAAAGTATTCATTATTATTCAGGAAAAGTAGCTTAGATAATACTTATATGGTTACAAATCTATAATCATCATTAGATATTAAACATAATAGCTTTCAGATAATCAATTTATAAATTAAATAAGAAATATAGGTATCCTCATGCTGATTAAGGATGTTACTCAACTATTAGAGAATATGTCATTGGTTTATCTACAAAAATTATTCTATCTCAAATATTTTACACAAAAAAAGTATGATGATTAACTTTGAAGTAAATTAGAGTATTCAAGAAGACGTGTAATGTTCCTCACTTTGATATGTCACCTTGATATTCTTATATAATCATCTCTTCAAGAGATAGTTGAAAAATAAGTTATAACTAGCTTTAGTTAGTTATTATTTTAAGTCTAATTTGACTTTTAAATAAGGTCAATTAACTTTATAACTCAACTTATTTTTAAGACTTAAATAAGTCTTTTAAGGATCAAAATAAAATTTTAATAGATTGGTTAAGAATAAACTTTAAATGGGTGGGGCCCCTTAGATATCACTAACATTTAAATAATCAGAATATGCTAAACATTAATATGAAAAAATAATTCAAATAAAATTAAAAACATTTAACATTAAATCCATATGCATTAATCCATATTCAGTAATATATGATTAAAGTCCAAAAATATATGTATTGCTATAAATTTTTTTACCATTATTAAGTATAAAAAATAAATAAATATCATCAAGAAATATAGAATGAAAAGTATCTAAAAGTACTAAAATAACAAAACTATAATTCACTCAATCATCAATTCATCCTTGATATCAGATAACATCTTAATTAATGGATATCCTTTATCTATATGATACTTTGTATAATTGATTACCATAACTAGAAACTTAACCAATTTAGTATTACCTTCATTATATTCATAATCTACCTTCAATTTTGCCTTATTGACCACACTAGTAATTATAGACGATGCCAAAGGGCTGAGTTCTTACCTCTTACCTTTTGAAAATCCTTCCCTCTCCTACTCAAGTAGATGCAAAGGAAAATATTTGAGACTTAGCTTAGAACAACCTAAAGGTGCATCTGTAGGTTCAAGGGATGGATTGTTAGTATTCAATGGTAAAAGGGCTTAGGAATAAAACTTGTAAATCAACTAAAGATCATGTCAAGGTGTGGACCCTAGATGTTGTGGTGAATGATGAGTAAGATTATGATCAAATTGCAAAGTTATATGCATGTGTTGGGAGGAACTACTTGAATTTATTCATCCATTAGAATAAGCTCTCAAAATATGTCTTCTCCAAACTTTATTACCATAGGTATTAACAATATTAAAGGGTAAGTCATTAAAGATATTCTAAAAGGAAGGGTCAAATGCATCATAAATAGATTGACATATAAGTGCCTCAGTTATAGGGTCTAGGAGCAGCCATATCAGTTCTCCTACCTCTAAAGTTTTGGCCTCTAGGAATAAATCTAAGGGGATGAATTTATCCTATTCTAATCCTAATCATGCCCCTAGTTATTTTAATAAAAAATATATAGTGAAGAGAAGTCCAACCTGAGATTTTACTAAAAAACAAAACCTAGATTACTGTTTGCATTAAAAAATATCCTCTGATATACGTGAAAACCAATTAATATCACATCTAATTTTGTCAAACATATATTTAATAACTTCAATAAAGAGATTGAAATTTGAATATATAGAAAATATAAAAATTCAATACTGATCAAATAGACTTTTTCTATTTTGACAGTTATAAAAGTAAAACATGATTTTGTCATATCATCTTAAAAGTTTAACTACATCATGCACTATTAAATCACATCTTAAAAATATTGATATCATTTCAAATATGAACATATCACATTCTATCTAAAATCCAAAATATTATGGTAATCATAATAATATATCCTTTTTTATTAATGCAATTTATCCCGTACCATAATGAATAAACAATTATCTTCTTGATAGACAAATATTATTTGTAAATTTTGACTTCTATCTGAAATAAATTTTGACTGCTAACCCTATCACTTAATATAATCAAATTGAAGTAATCAAACTATCGTTTTAATATCCAAAAAAATCACATTTCCTCAACAACTTGATAGTAAACTTCAAACCCTAGAGGGCACCATTTGAAATTATGAAAACTTCAAATATTAGAAAATAAACACCTTTGACTAATAGGGCTTTACTAATCTATTTATCCTAAATAAATTAGAACATAACCAATATTTCAATCAACTCTTGATATTATATGTATAACATCAATAATCGAAGTTCAAACATAAAATACCAATAAATAAACTATCAAGTTTCTAAGCTAGATATCCCCTTTAACTCTACAATTTGCACTTCACAAGCTCTAAATGAATAAACATAAATGTGTTTCCAAACTATATAATTTTTTATACTTGATAATCATAACCTTAATTTTAACCTCAATCATTATACCATTTTCTAAATATCAAACATATAATGAAAAACCAAAAATGATGAATTCTATCAAATCCAAATCACATTTAGGTTCAAAAAATAAACAATATTCTTCAATGAACATTATCATCCCTGAATAATAAAATTATATGTGGTAGAGTATCAATAAATAAACCTTGAATAAAGAGCCTATACATGATTTTTAACTAAAAAATACATTATAAAACTACATATATTTCTAAAATCATGAATGAAAATATAAAAAATCATCTCCAAGCTAACATAATCCATTAGAATCCAAATAGCTAACTTCTATGACCAAAAAGAAGTTATTTTGTGTAAAATATTTACCAAACTATCAATATTAACTTGAAATGATCCTAAATAGAGGATTGATACCCAAACCTTAGAACCAAAAAACTTTGAAAATGTTTTACTAATACCAAAAATCATCTTTATCACAAAATTTTAAATCATTAGATAACTTGAAAAATCAGAATGTAGATAAAGAAGCTTATTTATAACAGATAAATAACTTCCACATACTCAAACACAAAATTGTAAAAGCATCTTTTCCAATGTACTAAAATATTGGAATTCACAAATTGGTAACAAATATGTTACTAAAATAGACCCACACTGATGCAATTGAAGAACAAACCAACAATATAACTTTGCCATCACAATTATTTCATCCACATAGTCTAAAGTGAAACCAAAATATATCTCCAATAACAACTTAATCACCTTAAAACTTGGAATGGAATCGATACATATGAATTATCTTCCAAACATAGATTTCAAAAACAAATACCGAGAAACCCATAACACATACGAAGAAACTATATGTGTTGAACCATGAAATATTACCATTACCAACCATATATTAACATGCAAAGACATTCTAAAACCCATGATTCTTCAAAAATTATATTGTATAACTGAAGAGATCTTGCATCTTTGAACAAAAATATCTTCTATATTTTCATCCACGCATTTAGAAATTTCCACATTCCACTATAAACTCTAAAATACTACTATTATTAATTGTATCTTGAGATGTAACGTATAATTCAAAAAATTTATATTGTGGGTATTCAATGAATCTTAAATACATTTATCTTTCAAAATGACAAAGATCTTACCTCATCTTCAACTCAATTTTTTTGTATTCTTTCCAAGTTCTTTGTCCCTTCATAATGTTGCTTTTGCCCAAAGCTTGTGAGAAATGACGAACAATTAAATGAATTCACCTTTTATATTTTATTGAAAATCAATAAATACTTAGATGACATGTTACATTCCCATTGGTTCCCAACTTTTTTGGTATTATTTTAGAGTCATAGACAACTCGATAAAACAAATTGCCAACTTTACTCATTACTAAAATCACTACCAAGTTGTCCTACTAAAAATTAACTATCAATGCATGTACAATGTATTAAATAAAATTTAATCTAGATCACGTCAAATGGATACCCAAATATTTGCCAAATAACTTAACACAAAATTATTTAAAACCAAATACCATCTACCAACTATCAAATGCTTTGAACTGAAGGTTGGAACCCAAAATTACTAATCATGCCATAGTTTAAACCTTTAATTATTATATGTCTGCCATTCTAAATATTTGTATTGCCACAAATATTCATAGGTTGAATGGACATTATAACGTTAGGTCTTAGGTTTAAGAAATATTTAAGTTTAAATATAATCTAAATTAAATCCAATGTATATCTTATATATTTGATTTTAATAAATCAAAACACATTTGACAATTTAAAAATAAACACGCAGTCAAACCAATATGAATCTTTCAATATATAATCATTGAATCACAAATCATTCTATCAATAAATCTAAATTTTATAAATTAAACCACTGCACATTACCTTTTATATTGAGAAACATATGATTCAAATAGTCATAATTTTAAGATCAAATCATCTATTTTGAACAATATCACACATCACATATATAATGTATTTTATCATTTTGTTCACTTAAGATTTCAAAAACACTAAATAATGTTGTATTAAAACTTCATTAACTATGACATTCATACTAAAATTTAACATAATAATGAACTTTTAAATGCATCAATGAACACTGACATCCACATTAGTAGTTTTAAATGTTACGACATGAGTCATCAATATGAAAAAATCTTGGCTCATTTGAATTTTTAAAAAAGAAAGGGGTGCTGAAAATTCACATAAAATTGGTGACCTTGATAGCTAATCTTAGTAATAAGATAAGGTAAAAAATAATAAATTAATTATTTAAAGATAAATCAATTGAGAGTGTAATTCAAGTTAAATCATTCTAAAGTAGATATACGTGAACCTCTTTTTTAAAGAAATTTTTAGGGATGAAGTTTTCAGTTAGCGTGGCATGAAGAATATGATTGATTTAAATAAGAAGTTTGGGTTGGATATACAATCAAATAAAAAAATCTCAAACATAAATTCTAAAAATTAGTAATACTTTCAATTCATTAATAACTAGTTCAGGTTAATTTATAAAGAAAAAATCTAAAATAATATCATGTTAAATATCTAATCATCATTGATTACTTATAGTAATATAACAGTGCCCACTTACTTTACCTTAAGTATTATGAATACTTCACCGATGTAACTGCTATGATCCATTCAAGATAAAATAACAACATAAAATAAAAATCAACCAAAAATAAACAAAATAAATAAAAAGAAAAGCAAAAAAAAGACAAGAAAAGAGCTACTGATAAAAGAGTTTCAAATGGTGTTTATTGACTGAGTAATACAACCAATATATATCAATGTCTTGAAAGTGGATAGTATTTTTCTCCAAGTATAACAATAATTTTATATAGTCCCAACCAAAGAGAATTAAATTTATGATGTTTTTTTGCATCCTCATGAGATTTATCCTAATAAAGGACTAGATCACCTAACATAAACCTTTTATTGGATCTCTTTGTCAGATAATTTATTTAACTTTTTCTTAGTTTTTTTTTTAAATTTTTGTAATGAAGTTGTTATAGTTTCATCTAAAACTAATAAATTGTTAAGCTTTTGTTAAATCAAATTTGTATCTTATGACAAATATTGTAAAGCAGTTCTAGCAAATGGCATCTGTATTTAAATTGGTAATGTAACTTTAAAACCATAAGCTAACATAAAAAGAGAATATTCTATAGTTGATTTAACAATAGTATTATCATCCCATAATGCTTCAAAAAAAATTAAGATGTCAATTTCTTTTATTATCATAGACTATCTTCTTCATTATAGAAATCAAAATTATATTTATTGATTTGGCTTATCTATTTCCTTGAGGGTAGTATTTTGAAGAATAACTTGATATAATTGAATAATGTTCTAAGAATTCCAAATATTCATTAAAAATGAATTGAGGGACCTTATCTAAAATTATTTCATAAGAAACACCAAACCTAGAGAAAATCTAATTTTCAAAGAAAAAAATGACTTCATAAATAATAAAACTTTTAAGTTTTATAGCTTTAGGCCACTTTATAAAATAATTTGTTGTAGTAAAAATATATCAATGTCTAGTAGAAGAAGGTGGATTATTAATATAAATAAATTTTATTCTCCATTTAGTGAATGACTTTTTAGGAATAATAAGATTCAAATGCATTATTGCTAATCTATCTCTACTAATAAACAATTGACAAAGCACACAAGACCATACCATTTTATAAGTTGCATCTTGAAATAACATAGGCCAATAATAAATTACACATAAAGTCTTATAAGGTATAGTTTTTTTGTAAAGTGACCATCACAACTTCCTTCATGACATCCACTAAGAACCTTTTCAGATTTGGTCATGAATTAGACATCTCAATAATACACCATCTTAATTTTTATAAAACAAAAAGTTTTCTAAAAAATTAAAATTAAAATTTTGAACTCTTAAAGATGTTCTCTTTCTCTTATCCAAATTATTTTGGCAGCCCTAATTTTAAAAATAATAAACTAAGTCATGATAACAATCATCTCCATCCAACAAATAATTCCAGCCTTTCATTTCATGTCCAAACTTTTTTTTAAAAAAATAAAAAACCTTCATGGATTGAAAATGAGGTTTAACATTCAAGGAATCATCAATAGATAAAATAAAAATATTAATATTAGATGAAGCATTCTCAGCTAAATGTTTTGCTAAGTCATTTCCCTTAATAGTTTTAGAAGTTTCAAAATCAAGATCAAATTCTTGGATTCTTAAAATCCACTTTTTTAACCTTCCCTAAATAGTGGACTACTTTCAAAGATAGGATAAGATAGGTATATTAGATTTTATAACCTTGTTTCTCATTAAAAGATAAAAAAAAATTGAATAAAGAAGAAACTAATGATAAAATAAATTTCTCAATAAGTGGGTACCTTATTTATGTGTCTTTCAGAACTTAGCTCATATACCCGATAAGTTTTTAATCATTATTTTCATCATTTGCATAATTAAAATACCTATAGCTTTGTCTATTGCATTTACGTAAAGAATAAAAGATTTAGATAAATAGGGCTTTGCAAGTACATATGCACTTGTAATGGCATTCTAACATAATTAAAATCATAATCAATTATTGCATCTCACACATATGAATAATTTTTTTTAACAAAATCTTAAAGGACATGACTTATCAGCAAAATATGATATGAAATTATGCACAAAATTTATTTTTCCAAAGAAATACCTAAGACCAGATTGTTCTAGGTTGTCTTAACTCTTTGATTATTTTAATATGTTTGGGATCAATTGAAACACACTCTTAAGAAATGATATTCCCTAATAAATTACCTTTTGTAACACCAAAAATAGATTTATTTAGATTAAAAGAAATACCATACATTCTACATCTTTCAAATACTTCATGAAGATGATCTAAATGTTTTTACTCTTTCTAGAATGAATTATAAGATCATCTAAGTAAACTTGAATAACCATGCCTATTAAATCATTAAAATATACATGCATAACTATTTAAAAAGTTTTACCTACATTCATGAGACCGGAAGACACCCTATTAAAACTAAAATTTTCTCTTCGATTTATGAAAGTCATCTTATGCCTATCTTCTAGATTAACAAATATCTAGTTATAACCTAAAAATCTATCAAGTAAAGACATCATTTTAGATCTTGTAACTTGTTTTAGAATTTGATCAATAATTGGAAGATGAAAGTTATTCTTGACACTAACCTTGTTTATATCTCTAAAATCGACACACAATCTAATGTCACCATTATTTTTATGTATTGGTACTAAATTAGCTATCCACGCAGAATAAGTTATATTAAAAATGACACTACCATCTAACATTTTATCAAGCTCTTTATTGATGGTATCTTCTAACAAAAGATGTATCCTTATTATTTTCTACCCAATGGGTTTAATACCTGATTTAATAGGAATATCATGTATTATACCATTAGTATCATACCCCTCAAGGTTTTTATAAGACTAGGCAAAAATATCAATGAATTCTTTAAAAATCTTAATAAACTTTATCTTTTCATCAGGTGTACGTTGTATTTCCAAATAAATAAAATTTGGATCCTCTTCAGTTCCAAGATTTATTAGAATAGTTTCTCCAATAAATTTTCTTGAAAGTTTCTCAGTCTATTAAATCTTAGGTTGATCATTTGGGGTAAACATTGATTCTAAACTCACCAATCTAGCATGTAACTTATTAGTGTAAAACTACAAGTAATCTCCATAATTAAGAATGTAATAATTGTTATCAAATTAGTTATTTTGAATAAAATCATCATTATGCTCATCACAATAAAAAATAGACTAATTTTCATTTAAATCAAGAATTTTAGGTCTAAATTTTTTTGAGAATAAAAAATCTAAAACATGTTCTATTTCACTTAGATAAGGATTAGAGGCAAAAATAACAAGTTTATCTACTTGAATATTTAATTCCCTAAGTATGTGAGTGATATTGAAATATTCAAAGTGATATCAATGAAGATGATTCTGACTGGTTTTATAAACTTTCCTTGTTTAAAAATTAATTTAGAATCATCATAGACCTCATATTGTTTAATATTAAATTCTATGGCCTTTATAAGCCTAAACATAAGGATTAAAACTTTGTTTTATTGTTAGTGGTTTCAAAATATAATTTATAAGCATAATAGTAAACTTTTCTAATAGGAGAAATAATGAAAAATCTTGCACCATTACCAAGTTTTGAACAAGTACCATCAAAATAAAAATACCATAAATTATTATGGAAAAAGACATTTTGTTATTGTTGAGGTTATCCAAGAGTTAATAATTCATACATACCAATCCTTATTTATATATCAGAAATAATAGGGGGTGAAAAATTAATAGAATTACTTAACCAATCATCTCTTTGAACTAAAGCAATTTCATTTCCTAATGGAACCCATGTTGTATCTTTTCTGACAAATGTACCAGTCACTTTACATCAATATCTATCTAGAAGCATACCATAGTTGCTAGGAATCTCTAAAATTTGAACATTAGTTATACATCTAATGCTTTCATATTGTGTAATATTAATAATAGGATCTCAAAGCTTACCACAACTTTTTATTTGACATGAATCAAAACTTATAAGATTCCTATTATCTTTTTCATAAGAAATGTCTAATTGATCAACGATAATTTTTGGTAGAATATTCTTTGATGCACAAGTGTCTAAAATGTAATTATGTATAAATTTATTTGTAATTTTAATAGATACATAAAAAAGAGATATATAATCTATTGAAGGATCATAAATTTGAGAAAATATAGCATAATGAGATTGATCATAAATTTTATCTTGTTCTTGAAAACCTAAAGCATCTTTAGAAGTTGGATTTTTATTTACTTCATAAATTTTATCAAGTTGTCCTACTAAACCAACAACTTGTAATAATAAAAATTTGGCTTTGATGGTAGACAAAACATCAATAATGTTATATGCTCCTACATATGGATGATGTATATGTGTATAATTATTTGGTTTGTAAGGAGGTTATTGAGGATTATTAAATTTAGTGCATAAAGGATTATTTTATAGGGAGCTAATTATTGCATGGTTTGATATAAAACTATTCTATATACCTTTCCCTTTATCCTAATTTTTAAAATAAGCTTGATTATTAGTCATATTAGAATAATATTTTTATCTTGTGTCAACAATATAAACATTTATTATAGATTTGATTTTATTTGAAAAATTGTTAGTTCTAAACATATTTATATTCTCAATAAGATCAATACAAATACTCTCTTTTCCTTGGATATATCTTTTATTTTTTTGTATAGCTATACATGTGTTAGGATCATGATCTAATTCATAAACATTGAAATAATGAACTTTTTCTTTCATTTTACACTTTTGTGTGAAACAATATTTACCTGACAGAGAGGTTTTATCATCCAAATGTCTTTCAACAATGACCAACTCATTGCTAAGACTATGAATTAGTTTTACAATTTTTATATTGTCAAAATTTAAACATATTGTAAATATATCATTAAACCCAAAATGTTTTAACTTTTTCTCATATTTGATCCAAAAATTTATAGTTTCATCATAATCTTTAATATCCTTATCTTCCAAATCCATTTTAAATTTCAAAGGTAAAGCATTGCAAAAATATATTCTAATAATCTTTTAGCAAGTCTGATCTCATGAGGTGTCTTTTGTCATAATTTAATAAATCGACTAATGAAATGATAAACAATTCCTCTTGGATCAATGGATATATTAACTAAATCACTAACCAAGTCTAGATCTTGTTTTGGTTTCCCAAAATAAATTTCTAACCAATCTTCAATATCATTCCAAGTATTAATCACACTAGAGGGAAGACTGATACAATCTTGCTCTGATTTTTCCTCCAATGTTTGAGAAAAAACTCTAAGGAAAAAATTTTCATTAACTATACCTAAGTTTACACAAATTAATTTAAAAGAATATAGATGATCTTCCCATGATTCACCAAGATTTCCTAAAAACTTAGGGATATTAAGACCTTTAAAATAAGGGAGTTTACCTTGGTGAGCACCAATATAAATAGGGTTTTTATGAATCCAAAGATTTGTTAAATGTTATTCATCATCAGAATTTAATTCATTATCTATTGCTTTAGCTTGATTTCTATTGGCTTGAATTCCTTGAATGAAATCCTTAGCCCAACATTGATTTGGTTAAATTAATGGATTTTTATATTTCATTTGAACAATTAAAAGATTCATATTTATTTAAATTTTGAGTTATATTGGGGTCAATAGCATAAATATTATCTTTAAGATGAAAATAATTTGAAAGAAAATAAACCTTTGGTTGAGGATTAATAAGCAAAACTTGATCTCTCTCCTATCTAATTCATTGATTATCTTTTTGAATATGATTTTGTGTCTTGCATAAAATATTTGTTGTTACTTCATTTATTTTTATCTCTTCTACTTCCTCGTTGATGACTTCAAGAATATAAGGTAAATCATAAGGTTTATTATACCATGCAAAATGAGTTAGATTGAAAGCAATACCAACTTGGTCATCAACAATATCAATTAGGGATTGGATAATAGGAGGAGGAAATCTAATGGTTATGGAAAAAATAAAAATATAAAAAGAAGATAAAATTTTTAAAAAAATCTCTAGTGGAGTCATCAAATTTGTTGACGGTTAAAATTATTATGTCAATAAATCAACCCTTTCGCCTATCATGAAGTTAAGATGAAATTATGCCAATATAATAGTTAGGATCTAAAAGGTCTTAAAGGATATAAAATATGTGCAATGCTTTTTTTTATATATGTTATGATATAATAAGCATGTTAAAGATTAATAATACTTCATTATCATTTCAAAAATCTAATATTTCTTTGAATATGAGGGAAACAAATTATAAAAAAAATAATCTAACCTATCCGATAGAGAAAACCTATTTATTATATAGTCTCTTGAAGGAAATATTTTTGTTCCTTATAATATATTACTCTGATTTATCAAATTATCAATAATCTTCTGATAGTCATATTTTACTCAAAACAGATCAAAAGAAAATAAATAAAAGAACTAAATAATAAATAAAATATATGAAAATGAATGCAATAGAAATAAAGTGAAATAGATCAATTAACATAACTAAACAAATAATTATCTTAAGAAATATTACTATGTCAACGAAGAACACTTAATCAAATAAGAAATAAGAAAAACTATAAAAGAAAACTAAATAAAACAAACTAAAGTTGTATCTAAACTAGACCAACACTAAATTGAAACAACACCTAATTCTAAGCAAATAAAGTAAGCCAATTAGTTCTAAACTTAAACTACTTAATGAAGAACAAACTAGATTGAGAAATCAAGTAATAACTAAAAATTAAATAAATAATCTAACTACTAAAAAATATAAACTAAAGGGCTAATAAATAAATAATTAACTATGAATTTGACTAAGACTTAACTAAATCAATAATAACAAATGAATCAAAAAATCTAATATAAAATAGAAATAGAAATAAAACTAACATAAATAAATTGACTTAAACAAATAAATAAAAATGAAATACGAGTCTTAAAGAAGAGTCATCTTAAAAAAGGTAAATGATATTTTATTGAGAAACAATATTTCAATTCAAAAATCTTTGATAAATCAACTAATACAATCTGAATGAATCAATAACATGGAACACATAATGAAGTATTCATCATGATTCAGGTCAAGTAGTTTGGATTATGTTCTAATGACTACAAATATGCAATCATCATTAGATATTGAATCTAATAACTTTTTGATAATTGATTTATAAATTAAATAATAAATCTAGATATACCTGTGTTAATTAAGCATGTTACTCAACCTTCAAAGAATGTGTAATTGGTCTATCTATAAAAATTATTTTATCTTAAATATTTTTCATAGAAAAGAGTATGATGATGAACTTTGAATCAAATTAGAGTCTTCAAGAATACCTGTGTAATGTTTTTCACTTTGGTATATCACCTTGATCTTCTTATATAATCATCTCTTCAAGAGATAGTTGAAAAATAAGTTATAACTAACTTTAATTAGTTATTAATTAAGTCTAATTTGAATTTTAAATAAGGTCAATTAACTTTATAACTCAAATTATTTTTACAATTAAATAAGTCTTTTGAAGATCAAAATAAAATTTTAATATATCGATTAAGAACAAACTCTAAATAGGTGGGGGCCCTTAAATATCACTAACATTTAAATAATCAGAATATGTTGAATATTAATATGAAATAAATAATTTAAATGAAATTAAAAACATCTAACTCTAAATCCATATTCAACAATATATGATTAAAAACTAAAAATATATGTATTGTTGTAAAAAAATTTCCCACTGTCAAGTATAAAAAATAAATAAGAATCACCAAGAATTGCATCATGAAAGGTATCTAAAAGTATTAAAACAATAGAACTATAATTCACCCAGCCATCCATTCATCTTCAGTATCAAATAACATCTTACTCAATAGATGTCCTTTATCAATTTAATACTCTATATAGTTTATTGTCATGGCTTGAAACTTAATCAATTTAGTACTACCTTCATTATTTTCATCACTACCTCTAATTTCACCTTATTTACCACACTATTAATTTTAGGTGATGCCAAAGGGCTGATTTCTTTCCTCTTACCTCCTAAAATTGTTAACCTCTCTTGCTCAAGTAGATGTGAATTAAAATATGCAACACTCAGCTTAGAACAACTTAAAGGTGAATCTGCAAGTTTAGGAGATGTATTTTTAGTATTTAATGGTATAAAGGTTCAAAAATAAAAATAAAAATTCAACTAAAGATCATCTCTAGCTGTGGACCCTCGATCTTATGGTGAATGATGAGGAGTACGATTAAGATCATATTGCAAAGTTGTGTGCATGTATTGGGAGGAACTACTTGGATTTCCTCATCCACAAGAATGAGCTCTCCGAGGAGGTCTTCTCCAACCTTGATTTACATGGTTATTATAAGTATTAAAGGGTAATGCATTCAAGACATTCTATAAGGTAGGGTTAGATACATCAAAATAGATTAACATATGAGTGCCTCAGTGATAGGGTCTAAAAGTAGTCTTACCAGTTATCCTACCTTTGAAGTTGTGGCCTATAAGAAAAAATATATGAGGGGTGGATCTCCCCTATTCCAATCCTACTTATGCCCCCAATTATTTTCATGAGAGTTATTGGAGTGAGGATGAGT
Source organism: Torreya grandis (assembly GCA_037957365.1). Classification (NCBI taxonomy): domain Eukaryota; kingdom Viridiplantae; phylum Streptophyta; class Pinopsida; order Cupressales; family Taxaceae; genus Torreya; species Torreya grandis. The sequence goes on along the minus strand of JARHVA010000229.1, from coordinate 1,457,752 downwards.
CCATCCTGACATTTTAATAAAAAATAAAACCTTGATTATTGCTTTTGTTAGAAAAATATCTTCTAATATATGTGAAAATCAAATAATATCACATGATTATGTCAAACATCTATTCAATAAATTTAATAAAGGGATTGAATTTTGAATATATAGAAAATATAAACATTCAATACTAATCAAATAGACTTTTTATATTTTGATAGTTATAAATTTAAAACATGATTATGTCATATTATCTGAAAAGTTTAGCTACATTATGCACTATTAAACCATATGTTCTTAGAAAAACTGATATCATTTCAAATATGAACATATCACATTCTATCTAAAATCCAAAATATTATGGAAATCACAAAAATATATCTATTCTTATTACTGAAAGTTATCCCATACCATAATGAATAAACAATTATCCTCAACCTTTCTTGATAGACAAATGTTATTTGTAGATCTTGACTTCTATCTAAAATAAATGTTGATTGTTAACCCTATCACTTAATAGAATCAAATTGAATTCATAAAACTATCCTTTTCATATCCAAACAACTTACATTTGTTCAATAACTTGATAGGAAACTTCAAACCCTAGAGGGCTCCATTTGAAATTGTGAAAACTTCAAATATTAGAAAATAAACACCTTTAAATTACAAGAATTTAATAATCTATTTATCCTCTATAACTTAGATCATAACTAATATTTCAATCAACTATTGATACTATATGTATAACATCAACAATCCAAGCTCAAACACAAAATACCAATCAATAAACTATCAAATTTATAAGCCAGATATCCCCTTCAACTCTGCAATTTTTACTTCACAAGCTTTGAATGATCAAATAGAAATTTGTTTCCAAACTATATAAATTATTCTACTTGAAAATTATAACCTTTATTTGAACCTCAAGCATTATACTATTTTCCAAATATCAAACATATAATGAAAAACTCAAACTGATGAATTCTATCAAATCCAAAACACATTTAAGTTCAAAAAACAAAAACTATTCTTCAATGAACATTATCATCCCTAAATTAAAAAATATATGTGGTAGAGGATAACTAAATAAACATTTAATAAAGATCCTATACATGATTTAAAACTAAACAACACATTATAAGACTACAAATATTTCTAAAATCATGAATGAAAAAAGCAAAAATCATCTCCAAACTAATAGATTCCATTAGAATACACATATCTAACTATTATGAATAAATACAAGATATCCTATGCAAAATATTTACCAAAATATTAATATTAACTCAAATTTATTTTGTATAAAGGAACAATACCTAAACACATCCATAAATCCTTGAAAATGTTTTGCTAATACCAAAAATCATCATTATCATAACATTTTAAATCATCAGACAACTCAAAAACTTAGAATTTAGATAAAGAAGATTCTTTAGAATGGAGAAATAATTTCCATAGACTCAAATTAAAATGCAAAAAAGCATCTTTTATAATTTATTAAAATATTTGCATGCACAAATTGGTAACAAATTTGTTACTGAAAAAGATCCATACTAGTGCAACTGAAGAACAAACCAGGAATATAACTTTATTGTCATAATTATTTTATCTACAGAGTCTAAAATTAAACCAAAATCTATATCTAATAACAACTCAATCAACCTAAAATCTAGAATGGAATGGAGACATATGATTTATCTTCAAAACTCAAAATTCAAAAACAAATACCGAGAAACCCACAACACATCCAAATAAACTATATATGTTGAACCATGAAATATTACCATTACCAATTGCATCTTAACATACAGAGACATTCTAAAATCCATGATTCTTTAAAAATTATTCTCTATAACTCAAGAGATCTTTCATGTTTGAACAAAACTATCTTCTATATTTTCATCCATGAGTTCAAAAATTTCCACATTCCATTATAAATTGTAAAATGCTACTATTATCAACTATAGTTTAGAATGTATCATATAACTCAAAAATTCCATATTATGTGTATTCAATAAATCTTAAATCCATTTATCTTTCAAAATGATAAAGATGTTACCTTGTCTACAACTCCTTAGTTTTTTTTCTATTCTTTCCAAGTTCTTCATACCCTCATAATGTTGCTTCCACCCAAAGCTTATGAGAAATGATGAACAAATGAATGAATTCACATTTTGTATTTTTTTGAACCTCAATAACTACTCAGATGATGTGTTACATTCATGTTGGTTCCCAAGTTTGTTGTTATTATTTTAACAGCAAATCCAACTCGATAAAATAAATTTCCAGCTTTACCCATTACTAAAACCATTACCAAGTTGTTCTACTAAAAACCAAATTTCAATGCATGTACATCACCTTAAATAAAATTGAATCTAGATAATGTTTAAAAAATACCCAAATCTCTGCCAAATCACATAACACAAAATGCATTAAAACCAAATATCATCTACCAACTATCAAATGTTTTGAACCAAAGGTTGGAACCCAAGATTACTAACCATGCCATATTTAGGCCTTTAATTATTATATGTTTGCCAACCTAAGTATTTTTATTACCACAAATTTTCATAGGTTGAATAGACATTAGAACCTTAAGTCTTAGGTTTAAGAAATATTTAGGTATTTTTATTACCACAAATGTTCATAGGTTGAATGGACACTAGAACCTTAAGTCTTAGGTTTAAGAAATATTTAGGTTTAAATATAAACTAACTTATATCCAAAGTATAACTTATATATTTGATTTTAATAAATCAAAACACCTTTGAAAATTTAACAATAAACCATGCAGTCAAACCAATATGAATCCTTCAACCTATAATCATTGAAACACAAATTATTTTATTAATAAGTCCATCTTCTAGAAATTAAACCACCGTACATTATTTTTTATACTAACTATATATGATTGAAAGAATCATAATTTAAGATCAAACCATTTATTTTAAACAATATCATACATCACACATATATTATATTTTATGACTGCATTCAATTATGATTTCAAAACCACTAAATAATTTTAGAGTAAAACTTCATCAAATGTAACTTTTATACTAAAATTCAACATAATAATGAACATTCAAATGTAACAATGAACTAAGACCCCTACACTAGCAATTTAAATTTTACGATGTGAGTCTTCAATATGAAAAAATATTGGATCATTTGAATTTTTATAAAAACAATGGGGTGCCAAAAATAGGAATAACAAGTCCTTCAGACTCCACACTTGAAACAATTCACTATTCCTTGGACTCATTGGGATTTGATGATTCATATCTGCCTAAGTAGTTTTTTAATGATTAATATTCTTCTTCTAATTATGATTATGAGAGTAGTGATGGGGAATCACCTCATCCTCTAAAAAATATTTATGTTAGATAGTTTTCAATTATGTCTCCAAGGTGGCCAAGGGTGTTGATTAGGTGTCATGTGTGTTAAAATGACAATGACAAAGTGTGTTTTAGTGTTCTTACATGGTTATTCAATATGTGCTTGGATAGGAAATTGATGGATGTTATTAATGGTGTTGTCATGTTTAAAATACCCTATGAGATTTTATGAGTTCTTTTAGTTCTTGTAAAAATGAAAGGAATTCATCAAAGTAGTCAGATGAATGTCTATGTTCTTCTAGTCATCTTGGAAAATCAAGCTGAGTAAGTAAATTGATGACATCAAAATTTACATGTATGGTGGTATAAAACTAAAATTATCACATGGTGGTTTTAATTTTTGATCCTAGTTTCTATGGTCCAAGTTTTAGGTCATGAGGTTGTGTGTAGAAAAAGATATGGAGGTAAAAAGTTGGCCTTTTAAGTAGATTGTAGTGTTTCCCATACTTAGCCAAATTTACAATATCAAATGAAATCTATATAGGGATTAAAATTATATAAATATAAATTAATTAGATCAAGGATCAATGGCAAATTTTGGGCTACCAATTTTCAAAACCTATCTTGCTCAAATCAATGATCAATGGCACATGAGTGATCGTGTAGATGAAGATCTAACAGTGCATGTTTAATCACGTAAATATAAATTTAATGATGAGTACAAGGTCAATAATTAAAAATATCCTAAGATTTAATGTTATGGTGACATGTGTCACAAACACAATGAATTATTGGATCAATGTTTTTCATTTGATCATTTAGATGGAGATCAATGGTACAAGTCAATTCAATGAGTCAATAAGCTCAGATTGCATGCAAGGATGTCAAGTGGCATAGAAAAATAAAATAAGTGGATACTAACAAAAAATAGCATATAAATCACATGGGACTACCAATTGGTGTAAATCAAATGGACACTAATGGTAGGGTACATAGAAGGCACACAGGGCTGCCAAGAGTCATAATCTCATAAGCACAAATCAAAGATCAAAAACTAGTGATTGAAAGTAAATATTAGGAAAGTAATAAAGAGATAGACGAAGAATATTTTATCAAGTTTCCATGGGGAACTATATGAAGACACGTGTTTGAATATTTTACATTACATAGTGACTATTGGAATTTGAATTTTCAAATTAACAAAGGAAAACTAGTATGTATTGTTTGAGCTATATCTTTTGATATATGATGAATTTAAAAGAGGTATAAAAATAAATTTTATAAATTAATATAAGAGATATACAAATAATTTTGTTATAATGTTTGACTATTCATATAGTTATATTTATTGAGATCCAAAGTTGATTATGGGTTTGACCATCTTCTACAAGTGACCCAAGAAGGATGATTTAGTTTGTTTTGATGGAGTTTTGATGTTTCATGATAAAATAACAATTAGAGAGTGTTTTAGACTCTATGAGAACAATATATATTTATTTTTTATTTTTCACCAATCCATATTTAGTATGAACAAATTCTTAGAAGTTGACTATTTATTCATTCATGGTGTTCTTGTGTACATGACTAATGTTTGAGTAGATTGTGCATATGCAAGGAAGTGAAGTGATGGATGTAATCAATTTAAGGTGTATTATGGGACATATGAATTTTAAAGTGGTATTGTGTTCATAATTTTCTTAGTGAAGTGCTAAAGGGGTGAATAGGTCTCCATGAGACCTATAAGGGCTACTAAAGCCTAATTGAAAGGTATAACTACTTAAGAGTGACCCATGGATGCTATGGTCAACCTATGAGGGTGGTATTAAGATATTTATTAATTTTGATAGAATAATTAAGGGTTAAGACAATTATTATGGATAACCAATAAGATGATATTCATGAAGGCTCTATAAAGAGTGAAATCAAAGGTGATGGTTTTTAGAGTTGAGTCTTGAGAGGTGAAGGATAGAGAAGTGTGGAGCCAAGTGAAGGAGTAAACCTTTGAAATAGAAGGTACATGTCATTGAGGACCATAAGAGAATTAAGAGTATCAATCATGCTTGTTTGATCAAGTTGATGTAGGTGGACACATAGGTCATTAGACCTAATGAGCTTAAAAGAGGCAAATTGAGCGAGTAAGCCCTAGAGGATGATTTGAGTGTGCCTAGTGGATGAATTAAAGAATAGAAAAGGTTGAGGATTGTGTGAATGATATACATGTCATATTTTTTATTTTTTGATAGAGTGTTTTAGTTTTTTGATTGTGTATATGCAAAAAAGTGTAGAAGTGATCCAAAAGAGCGTTTTAGATGCATTATTTGAGTGTGTAAGCTTGTGAGAGTGTAAAGGGGAAAGAGTGTAAAAAAATAAGGTCATCATCAGTCTAAGAGTATAAATAGGTGTTCAAGGTGATCTAGGTTTCAAGGTAGTTGAGTGGGTGTTTGGTTGCCTAAGGGGTTGGTTCCTCCTTGCAAGGTGAAGCTTGAAAAAAGTCTAGTTGTGTGAGTGCTCAAGTAGATAGGGGCTGTAGGTCCTTGTGGGATGGGTGTATCACTAAATTTGGATCTTGTTATTATATTATTTTATTAAATATTTTAGTGTTTAGTGTTTTTTATTTCCTAAGAGGTTTTCCCACATATGTCATGTGTTATGTGCTTGATATTGCTTTATTTTCTGTGTTCATTGAAATGGTTAGTTTGAATGCTTCATGATTGTATGTGTTTAATGTTTAAGGGTTTGGAATTGGAATTGGATTATATGGCATCAATGATTCACCCCCCCTCTCAATGATTTTACCTCTAATGATTAGTATCATATCAAGACCTTTTTTGCATGTTTAACCACTTAAAGGTGATCCAAGGTACAATATGGCTAATTGTGAAGTTCAAAGAGATTCATCTATTTGTGATAATGAAAGTGATGATGATGAGGTTTTCATAGAAAAATAAAAGTATGAAAGAGAAATGATATTGAAGTTTAGAGGCCAATTTTAGTCAACTAAATTTTTGGTTAATAATGTTTCAAATGATGATGACTATAATCAAATTGAAAATTGTATTCTACTCTTGGATAAAGAGGAAAGTTGTTTAGAAGAAGAAGACATCATGTGTGATGAATAAGTTTGCCATGGTAGTGAATAAGAAGAATAAGAAGAAGTTAATGTGGATATAGAAGCTAAGATCATGAGTACCCTTGGTGATCTGAAGAAGTAAAAGAAGAGGAATCACAATATGATGTATGTGATCAAAGCTCTTAAAGCACAAGTCAGGGCTCTTGAGGAGTGTTTATGTGGTAAGTCCAAGAAATATGAGAAGAAGAATCAAGAGTTGATCAAGTCTCTTGAAGAGAAAGCATGTAGATTGAAGGATGACATGTCTAAAGAAGCCAAGGAGGATAAGGAGACCATAAAAGATCTCATAATTTAGTTAGAGGCTGCAAGTTTAAGCATGAGAGCTAAAGAAGATGAATGTTTTTAATTAAATACTAATCTTGTTTTCATAAAGGATGAGTATGAAAAGGTCATAGTCAATATAGGAAATATTGAAGAAGAACAAAATAAATTATAGCAAGACAAAGAGGATGGTATCATGAAAGTCAACAAGTCAGATTAGGTCAAGAGTAGATTGAATACAAATCAGATCAAACAACCAAAAGCAATAAGATATTCCAATTTCAATGGTTACTATTATACTTTCAATTAATTTGGTCATAGGTAAAATGAGTATGTAAGAAGAAGTAATTAGTTAAAGGGACGTCATAGCCATATTCAAGAAAAAGGTATGAAAGACATTATTTGTTTTAGTTGGCATCATGTTGGTCACATTTCAAAATTCTATTCAAGTAAGGTGGATAGGTTCTCAAGTCACAAGAAAGTGTATGGAGCTCATAGAATGCAAAGAAGAGGTCAAACATGGATTTGGAGACCTAATTATTTTATGAGAGATCAGTTTGAGACCAAATATGGTCTATTTGTCATGATAGACATGAAGGAAAGTAAAGAGTTTATGTTGTCATCATTTGTTGACAAGTTGGAGTCAAAGAATGAAGTCAAGGATCTATTCAAAGTCAATATAATGATGAGGTATGACTATAATTAAAATGAGAGTATGAAGATATGGGATTTGTTGGAGGTGCACTTACTAAGATGGGGGTGAATCAGTGATGCAAGATATTTCAAACTTCAAATGCAATCCTTTCAAATTCTTAATCAATGACCACAAGCATATATAAAGCATACAAGATGTTCATAACAATGAATAAGCAATATGATGCAATATCATACACATAACACATGATCTATGTGGGAAACCTCTTGGGGAAGAACACCCACTTTCAAGCCTACAAACACATGGACTTCTTGTCATATAAGATTATTAAAATTAAGAGACCCTTTAGTGAAGCACCCACTTCACAAGGATCACCCACCCCTAAGTGTGAATAAGCACCAACTTATTCTAGATGTTGAGCACCCACACAATGCCTTATTAAATTAAAAATCTATAATTATGATTGTAGACCAATCTAATTGGAGACAATGTATAACACATTTATTTCAACTCATCACACACTCACAAACTTGCTCATATGTAATACATCAAAAACACCCTTTTGGATCTCTCTAGTCTTATTCGATTATCCTTAATCTATTATGTACTTTAGTCCATCCACTGAACACACACTCTCTAATCTCTTTCCTTCATCTCTATCTACTACTTTCTCAATTCATGCACATATAAGTCTAGAAACCATTGCCTTGGTCTCCAATATTTATAGAGTCTTCATGAATATCAACTTCTTGGTTGGTCATAAGACTTTCCTTAACCCTTAAGACATCTATCATGCTAATCATAGCTCAAATACATTGTCATAGGTTGACCATAGCATCTATGGGTCACACTTAAGTAGTTATACCTTTCAATTAGGCCTTAGTAACCCTTATAGGTCTCATAGAGACCTAGTCACCCATTTATCACTCCATCGATAAAATTAAGAACATATGATCAATTTCAAATATATGGGTTCACTCCATATAATATCTAAGACATGTTCATTTGATGGATCCCACCAAAACACCCTTCTACTAAAGCACAATTTGATCAAATAATATTTTGTACATAGGAACACCATGAATGATCTAATAGTCAACTTTGAAGCTCCATAACTTTGACTATTAAAACATTCAAACCATCTAATTGGGTTCTCTAGATGTGTCCTGAAGTTCTATACAAATTTTATTTTTACTGCATCAATAAATTTGTCCTATATCAAAAATTTATATCCCAGAAACTATAGATTGGCTTTCCCTTACAAATTCAAAAATTAAAATTCCAATAGTTACTGAGCAAATGTTAAACTTGAGACACTTTGACCTCATCTCATGCTTTTTGGTAGCTTTAACCAAATACATGTCATTGATACCATTAGATTAGCCTATAATTTATCTTGCAATGCTCATCATTGATCTAAGATTTGAGCTCCCATGATTGTGCCACTTGGAAGCTCTGCATGCCTTCTATGCACATTGTCTCTTTGACTCAACCCACACTATTGATATTTTGATTGCATGATCATACGTTTGCCATTTATCTTTAGTTCAAGCTCTATGAATGTGACACATGTTACTAGCACATTCATTATTTGAAATATTAACTTTTACATGTACCATTCAATCAAGGTATGTAGTTTAATGCACATCATTGGATATACTAACTAGTTGACCTTAGGGTTTAACAAAGTTAAACTTGATGGTCTTTGGCCTAACATAGTCTATAAGATCAAATTTGAATCTTTATAACTTGATCTAGAAAACACTTCAAGAGTCCAAATTTTTAGGGGACCTTATTGACACTATAGATAACATCTCCATGAAATCCTTTGACCTTAGTTGACTTTATAAGTACCAAAAATAAATGTAAAAACTTGTTGGTTCATTTATATTTATATGACATGCAATGATGGTATGGCTTCTCTTAAGTTATAAGATGCATGTTTTTCATTCCTAATGATTAAGTGGCACACCAAAGCTTCACCAAGACATCTAAGGATGCCTCACAACTTCTTATTTATCCTTATAGACTTGAAAATGTGTCATATCTCTCCAAACCATCAATCTAATCACTTTGTCATTAATGCATTAGTATAACATGCTCTCTTTGACATCAATGACAGCCAAACATTGATAACTATGCTCAATAATCTCCCACTTTGTCATTGATGGAAAAAACCCCTTAGAATGACTTCTTATTTATTTGAATTAGGTACCTTCATTTTGATCTTTCTCCCCTTTTGACATTAATGGCAAAGGGTCTCTTCCTCAACATGCCAAAAAACATTCCTCACTAATATGTATGTATTCAATTACTATTAATAAGCTTAGGATACTTACATATTTTAGGCATATGAATCAATTGCTTCCCCTTTGACATGCACTAATTTTAACTTAGACAACTCTTATCCTTGGACTTGATAAATTTCTCATAGAGCTTAGAAAGTTCTTCATAATATCAATTTCCATCTTATGTCATCTATTATTTCACATACACCAATCTGAACTTGGAATTTTTTGATCCTTGGACCTATCTAATTACAAAATTCACAAGATATTTTTGCTTAAGCATGAAGATTCAATATATTGTCAAAATACATGACTTGGTTTGATCAAGTCATCATGTTAATCTTCTTGAAATCACAATTATAGTAGATAACTTCACACTTCTATCATGACTGAAGCATCTTCACATACACTCCCCCTTACATCATGCATAGCTTCTTAAAGCCATACAAGCTAATTGAGTTAGCTCCCCCTTAGCCAAACACATATTCAAATGATATTATTGTCCTTCAATTAATTATCCTTGTCTTGACTGATCATCCTATTGAACCAATATCCAAACTGATTTAACCTTATCAAAGCTCTTCATCTACAAGCTTATCTTTCATAACCTCTTGCTCACCCTTTACCTTTAAGCTTTGTACTGATTGACACTTTGATTATCACCTAGAACACACACACTTTCTTCTACACAAGAAAAGTTGTCTGCTAAGAATCATAGGTAGAGACACCAACTTGTCATAAAAAGACAAAAGATCCTAAAACTCAGAAGACTCCCATATGTCCATGTTTTTACTTCACTTATAGTCCTTTTTCATCTTTATATTGTCTTTGAATGAGTTCTCAACTTTATTCTTTTATTTTATCTCAAGATCATGCTTGATTTCCTTATCGATTTGGGTAGATAAGACTTGTTCCTTGATACTTGAACTTGTTCTTTATTCTAATATGGAAAATAATGCACTTTGAGCTTGTTTTTAATTTATTACTTAGGTATCCATTCACTATGACTCCTCTTCATGATAGGATTCATAAATTTTAAATACTTATATTATTGAATAACCTCACTATGTGACCTCTCTCATGACATTTAAAACAAATGATATTTCTTCAATTGTACATACCTTATGATTGATATATATATAATTATTCATTGTAGTTTGATGAATTCACTCATGTACCTGATCATTTGGTCTCCTGATGAAGATATTGCAAAATTTTACATTATGACCAAACCCTTCACACTTGTAGCAAAAGATATCATTCTTTCATTGTGAACCTGTTGACTATCTTGAGTGATGATGTTCTTCATACTTGCCATTTTCTTGCTCATAATTCCATGCAAATTCATTCTTTGACGACCTTTTACAATCTTTTGACCTATGATCAAACTAATTGTAAGAGTAATGATGACCATTGAAATTTGCATACCATATAGCATTTGGTTGTTTGATCTAATTTGTATTCATTCTACCAATGCCTTCATTCCTTGATTGATGATTGATCTTCAAAGTCTGACAGTCCTTGTTCACATCATCTTTTATCTTGTCTTTAGTTAAATGTTTTTGTTCTTCTTTGTATCCAAGACCAGTTCTATCACTTACATGCTTTTAACTACTCATAATATTTTCAATATCATTTGAGATCTTTTCCAACTTCATAAATGACTTCACCTTACAATATTTCTTGTCTAAATTATTTTTTAATGATTCAATTTTAGTTACATACCTTAAGTAATAATCTTCTCTGGCTTTTAGGCTTGTAGACATAGTTTCCAATTGACCATTGAGATGCTTGATAGTATCTTCATGTTCTCTAGTGTCATCATTCAATCTTGCTTCAAATACACTAAATTTATCTTCATAGTCCTTGATTTGTGACATCATCTCTTTGTTCTTTTTCTTCTCAATCTTCATATCTGCAAGGGAATTCATCAATTCATCCTTATTATATGATTCATCATCTATAACTTCACTCATAGCTTGATTTATTTTCATCTACAAAGACTCTTTCTCTGATTGATACATGATACATTCTTCATCCTTACTCTTCACTTCTTCATTAAGAGTACACACTTGAGTTTCAAACTGGTGTGTGATCTCATCATGCTCCTTGTCTTCATTACTCAGTCTTCTTTCAAAAAGTCTAATTTTCTCTTCATAGGATTTGATCAAAGATATTGTTTTTAATTCTTAATTTGTAGTATCTTCATTTCTTCCATAGTATCTATATATTTATCTTCAAGAGTGATTTTTCAATCTTCTTACTCTGAGCTATCTCCACCAAATAAATCTCTACTTAAAGATAATTCTCCTTCTTAATCACTAAGAGTCATGAACAATGTATCCATGTCCTTATTATAAAAAGAATCATCACTATCAGATGTGTTTACTTATTCTTATATAGATGACTTGTTATCTTCTTCATGTAAAAGGCTTTTACTAACTTTGTATGATTCCTTCTTTCCATTTTTCTTACTAAAGAACTTTCTGTACTTGCTAGGACCCTTAGATTTATTGTGTTCATCCTCATGAAATTTATTATCAATTTATTTCTATTTAGACTTGTCTCTACCTAAACATCTAGTTAAAATCACCAAATTTATCATGAGAAAAACATTTGAAAGGAAGTTTTCCTTCATGCTTACCTGATCCTACATTTAATTTTCTTGCAATCATGGCTTCAAGTTGATCTTCATTAAGATCAAAATCTTCAAGACTTAACTTGTTCTTCTTGGCTTTTGTTTCTTTGATCACTTTGAAGGATCTTCCTTCTTAGGAGGTTTGTCTTCATCAACTCTCATTTCATAGGCACTAGGGATGCTATGAAGTTCATCCATCTTCAACTGAGTGAGATCATGACTTTCTTCTATAGTAGACACTTTTGAATCAAACTTGAGTGTAAGAGTCCTCAATACCTTCTGTACTATAGTCATTTCATAAATCACCTCTCCAAGACCTCTAATCATGTTTACTACCTCATCAACCTTTAGAAGATATGATGTTATAGTATCTTCTTCCTTCATTTTGAGACCTTCAAATTACCTTCGAGAGGTCTACAACTTAGCTAATTTTACCTTAGAGTCTCCTTCATAGATAGTATGTAATTTGATGCCAATTTTATAGGTAGACTTGAAATAGATCATTTTGTTGAACTCATCCTTGGGTAGACCACAAATGATAGCACTCATAGATTTTTAATTATTCTCACATAACTTCTTATCAGCAACACTAGTTGGAGGAGTAGTTGGAGGAGTGTAACCTTCCATGATATATTGAGAAATATCAAACCCTAGAGACATGATGTATGTACTCATCTTTGTACTCCAAAAAGAATAATTCAACCCATTTACCAATAGTGATTGATTTATAAATAAACCTTACATCTATTAACTTGCCATAATGTACTTTGGATCACCTTCAAGTGGTTAAAATTGAAAAGAAGGTCCTTATCTAATACCAATTGTTAGAGGTACAATCACTAGGAGGGGAGGGTGAATAAGTGATACAATATATTTCAAAATTAAAATTCAATCCTTTCAAACTCTTAATCAATGACCATAATTATTCATAAAGCATACAAGATGTTCAAAATATTGAATAAGAAATATGATGCAAGATCACACACATAACACAAGATCTATGTGGGAAACCCACTTCAAAAATAAAACCCACTCTCAATCCTATAAACACATGGATTAATTGTCCTATAAGATGATTACAAACAAGATACCCTTGTAGTGAAGCACGTGATTCACAAGGAGTACCCACCCCTAAGTGTGAACAAGTACCAACTTATTCTAGATGTTGAGCACCCACACAACACCTTATTAAATTAACAACTCCATAATTTTGATTGCAGCCCAATATGATTGGAGACATAATATATAACACCTTTATTTTAACTCATCACACACTCATAACCTTGCTCATAGAGATAATGCATCCAAAACACCCTTTTGTATCTCTCTAATCTTCTTCACTCATACTCAATTTTCTATGTAATTTAGTCCATCCACTGAGCAAACTCTCTTTGATCTCTTTCCTTCATCTTTATCTACTGCTCTCTTAATTCATGCACATACAAGTCTAGAAACCATTTCCTTAGTCTCCAATATTTATAGAGTCTTCATGAATATCAATTTATTGGTCTACCATAAGACTTGCCTTAACCCTTAAGGCATCTATCATGCTAATCATAACTCAAATACATTATCATAGGTCAGCCATAACATCTATGGATCACACTTAAGTAGTTATGCCTTTCAATTAGGCCTTATTATCCCTTATAGGTCTCATAAATATGTATTCACCCATTTATCACTCCATTGAGCAAATTAAGAACATATGATCAATTTAAATTATATGGTTCCATTCCATATAATCTCTACGACATCTTCATGTGATGGATCCCACCAAAACACCCTTCTACTAAATCACAATTTGATCAAATAATATTATGTACATAAGAATACCTCTAATGATCAATTATTTAAATTTAAAGCTCCATAACTTTGATTATATAAACATGCAGACCATATAACCAATTTCTCTAGATGCACCGTGAAGTCCTATACAAATTTGATTTTTACTACATAAATAAATTCATCCTAGATCAAAATTTATATCCCAAAAATTTTAGACTAGTTTTCCCTCACAAATTTAAAATTTTAAAATCCAACAGTTAGTGAGTAAATGTTAAACTTCAAACACATTGACCTCATCTCATGCTTCCTAGCATCTTTGACTAATACATGTCATTGATCTCCTTGAATAATCTTGGTTGTTATCTTGTAATTATCATCATTGATCTAAGATCTAAACTCCCACGATTGTGCCACTTAGCAACTCTATGTGCCTTCTACACACATTGACTCTTTGACTCAAACCACACCATCAATCTTCTAATTACATTCATCGTTGATCTTTTGTTTATGCTCAATGAAAGTGACACATGTCATTAATGTATTAAATATTTAACATATTTACTTTGACATGTACCATTGGATCCAAATCTATGATTTAGCGTGTATTGTTACATCTATTAACTAGTTGACCTTAGATTTTAGCGAAGTTAAACTTGACAGTCTCTGTCCTGACATAGTTTGCAAGAGTAACTTTGAAGCTTTTTAACTTCAGCTATAAAACACTTCAAGAGACCAAATTTTTAGAAAACCTTCTTGACCCTATAGACAACATCTCCATGAAATCTCTTAACCTTAGTTGACTTTCTAAGTACCAAAAATAAATGCACAAACCTACTGGTTCATTCATATATGCATGATGTGTAGTGATAGTTTGGCTTATCTTAAGCTAGAATATGCATGTTTCTCAGTCTAAATGATCAAGTGACATACCAAAGCTTCACGAAGACATCTAAGGGTGCCTCATAACTTCTTATTTATCTTTACAAATATAAAAATGTGTCGTATCTCTCCAAATCATCAATCTAATCACTTTGTGATTAATGCATTAGTACAACATGCTCTCTTTAACATCAATGACAACCAAACATTAATGACTATGCTCAATAATCTCCCCTTTTGTCATTGATGGTAAAACACCCTCAGAATGACTTATTACTTACTTGAATTGAGCACCTTCATTCTAATATTTCTCCACCTTTGACATTAATGACAAAGGGTCTATTCCTCAACATGCCAATAAACACTCCTAAAAAATATGTATGCATTCAATTACTATTAATAAGCTTAGGATACTTACATATTTTTAGGCATATGAATCAATTATTTCCTATTTTACATGTACCAATCTGAACTTAGACAAGTCTGACCCTTGGACTTGACAAATTGCTCATAGAGCTTAGAAACTCCCCCTAACATCAATCTCCATCTTATGTCATCTTTTCTTTGACATAAACCAATATGAACTTGGACTATTTTGATCCTTGGACCTATCTACTTACATAATTCACAAGCTCTCTTTTCTTATGCATGAAGATTCAATATTTTGTCAAAATACATGACTTGGTTTGATCAAGTCATCACGTTAATCTTCTTAAAATCATAACTATAGTATACAACTCTACACTTCTATCATGACTGAACTATCTTCACATATGCTCTCCCTTACATGATTCATAGCTTCTTAAAGCCACACAAGCTAATTGAGTTAGTTCCCCCTTAGCCAAACACATCTTCAAATGATATTCTTGTCTTGTAATTACTTATCCTTGTCTTGACTAATCAACCTCTTGAACTAGCATCCAAACTAATTTAACCTTCTCAAATCCCTTCATTTACAAGATTATATTTCACAACCTCTCACTTACCCTTTGCCTTCAATATCTATACTAATTCAAACTTTTATTATCATCTAGAGCACATGCACTTGATTTTACACAAGAAAAGATGTCTCATAAGAAGTATAGGTAGAGACATTCACTTGTCATAGAGGGACTAAAGATCCTAAAACTTAGGATACTCCCATATCTCCATGCTATTACTTGACTTTCATTCCTTCCTCATCTTTAGATTATCTTTGAATGAGTTCTCAACTTTATTCTTTTATTTTATCTCAGGATCGTGCTTGATTTCCTTGTCCATTTAGGAATATAAGGCTTGTTTCTTGATACTTGAACTTGTTCTCTATTATGATATGGAAAATAATCCACTTTGATCTTATTTTTCATTTATCTATTTAGGTATCCCTTAACTATGACTCCTTCTCTTCATGATAGGATTGATAATATTTGAATATTGATCATTCTTGTAGAACCTTATGATGTGACCTCTCTCATGACACATGAAACAAATGATATTTCTTAGATTGTGCATACCTTGTGATTGAGATATGTGATGATTCATTATATTTAATGAATTTGTTCATGTACCTAATAATTTAGTCTCCTGATGAAGATATTAAAAAAATTGCAATATGACCAAACCCTTGACACTTATAGCAAAATATATCATTCTTTCCTTATGAACCTGTTGACTGTCTTGAGTGATGATGTTCTTCATGCTTTCCAATGTATTACTCATAATTAGATGAAAATTCATTATTTGCGGACCTTTTACAATCTTTTGACCTATGACCAAATTGATTGCAAGAGTAATAATGACCCATGAAATTTGCATACCTTATAGCATTTAATTGTCTGATCTGATTTGTCTTCATAATACTAATGCCTTCATTCCTTGACTAATGATTGATCTTCAAAGTTTAATTATCCTTGTTTACATCATCCTTTATCTTTTCTTGAGCTACATGATTTTGCTCTTCTTTGTATCCAAGACCAATTGTATTACTTGCATGCTTTTGACTACTCAAAATATTGTCAAGATCATTTGAGCTCTTTTCAAACTTCATAAATGACTTCACCTTACAATATGTCTTGTCTAACTCATCTTTTAATGACTCAATTTTAGTTACATACCTTAAGTACTCATCTTCTTTGTATTTTAGGCTCGTAGACATAGTTTCAATTGACCATTGAGATGCTTGATAGTATCTTCATGTTCCTTAGTGTCATCATTCAATCTTGCTTCAAATACATATAATTTCTCTTCATATTCCTTGATTTGTGTCATAATATATTTGTTCTTTTTCTTCTCAATATTTAGATCTTCAAGAGCATTCATTAGTTTATCCTTATTATCTAAGTCATTAGTTGTATATTTTCTTATAGCTTGATTTAGTTTAATCTACAAAGACTTTATCTCTGATTTATACATGATACACTCTTCATCCTTACTCTTCACTTATTCATTAAGATTAAACACTTGAGTTTCAAACTAGTGTGTGATCTCATCATGATCCTTTACTTCATTACTTAGTCTTCCTTCAAAAAGTCCAATTTTCTCTTCATAATATTTGATCAAGGAATCATGTTTTCTATTCTTACTTTTTAGTATCTTCATTTATTTCATAGTATCTAGATATTTATCTTCAAGAGTGATTTTTTCATCTTCTTCCTCTGAGAGGTCTCCACAAAATAAATCTATAAAGAACATTCTCCTTCTTAATAACTAAGAACCATGAACACTGTATCCTTGTCCTTATTATAAAAAGAATCATCACTATTAGATGTGTTTACTTCTTTTTTTATAGATGAGTTGTTATATTTTTCATGGTAAAGGCTCTTACTACCTTTGTATGATTCCTTCTTTCCATTTTCATTACTAAAGAACTTTTTGTACTTTCTATAACCTTCAAATTTCTTGTGTTCATCCTCATGAAATTCCTTATTATATTATTTGTGTTCAAACTTGTCTCTACCTAGACATATAGCTATAAAATGACCAACTTTAACACAAGAAAAACATTTGAAAGGAAGTTTTACTTCATACTTACTTGATCCTACATTAAATTTTCTTGTAATCATGGCTTCAAGTTGATCTTCATTAAGATCAAAATATTCAAGACTTAACTTGTTATTCTTGGCTTTTATTTCCTTGATCACATTGAAGGTTTCTTCCTTGTTATGAGGTTTATCTTCATCAACTCTCATTTCATAGGTAGTAGGTATTCCATGTAGTTCATCCATCTTCAACTGAGTGAGATCATGACTTTCTTCTACGACAGAGACTTTTAAATCAAACTTGAGTGTAAGAGTCCTTTATACCTTCTATACTATAGTAGCTTCATCAATCACCTCTCCAAGACATCTGATCATGTTTAAACTCATCAACCTTTAGAAGATAGGATGTCATAGTATCTTCTTACTTCATTTTGAGACCTTCAAATTGCCTTGGGTAGGTCTACAACTTATCCAGTTTTACCTTAGAGTCTCCTTCATAGATAGTCTATAATTTGTCCCAAATTTCCTTAGTAGACTTGTAATGGATCACTTTGGTGAAATCAACCTCAGATAGAACACAAATGATATCATTCATATATTTTGAATTATTCTCACTCAACTTCTTGTAAACAACACTAGTTGGAGGAGTTGTTGGAGTAGTGTAACCATCCATGATAGATTTCCAAATATCAAACCCTACATCTATTCACTTGCCATAATGTACCTTAGATCACCATCAAGTGGTTTAACCTGAAAAGAAGGTCCTTTTCTAATACTAATTATTAGAGGTACAATCAATGGGAGAGGGGATAAATTAGTGATGCAAGATATTTCAAACTTCAAATTCAATCCTTTCAAACTCTTAATCAATGACCACTAGCATTCATAAAGCATACAAGATGTTCATAACAATGAATAAGAAATATGATGCAAGATCACACACATAACACAATATCTACATGGGAAACCCTCTTGGGGAATAAAACCCACTCTCAAGCTTGAAAAAACATGGACTACTTATCTTATAAGATGATTACAAACAAGAGACTGTTTCAGTGAAACATCTACTTCACAAGGAGCACCCACTCTTTAGTGTGAACAAGCACCAACCTATTCTAGATGTTGAACACCCACACAAAACCTTATTAAATCAACAACTATAAAATTATGATTTCAAACTAATCTAATTAGAGACACAATGTATAACACCTTTCTTTCAACTCATCACACACACAAAAACTTGCTCATACAAGTAATGCATACAAAACACCCTTTTGTATCTCTCTAGTCTTATTCACTCATCCTTAATCTACTATGTGATTTAATACATCCAATTATCACACTCTCTTTGATCTCTTTCCTTCATCTCTATCTACTTCTCTCTCAATTCATGCACATACAAGTTTAGAAGCCATTACCTTGGTCTCCACTATTTATAAAGTCTTCATGAATATCAACTTCTTGGTCGGCCATAGGACTTGCCTTAACCATTAATGCATCTCTCATGATAATCATTGCTCAAATACATTATCATAAGTTAGTGATATCATCTATGGGTCAAACTTAAGTAGCTATGCCTTTTAATTAGGCCTTAATATCCCTTATAGGTCTCATAGAAACCTACTCGTCCATTTAAGACTCTATCAAGCAAATTAATAATATATGATCAATTTAAAATATATGGGTCTACTCTATATAATCTATGAGACTTATTCATGTGATTTCTCCCACCAAAACACCCTTTTGCTAAAGCACAATTTGATCAAATAATATTTTATACATGGGAACACCATGAATGATCAAACAATCAACTTTGAAGCTCCATAAATTTGATTATTCAAACATTAAAACCATCTAACTAGGTTATCTATATGTGCCTTAAAGTCCTATATAACTTTTAGTTTCACTACATCAATAAATTCATACTGGATCAAAAGTTATAGCCCATAAAATATAGACTAGTTTTCCCTCACAAATTCAAAAATTTAAATTCCATTGTTTACTGAGCAAATGTTAAACTTCAAACACTTTGACCTCATCTCATGCTTCTTGGAAGCTTTAACCAAATACATGGAATTGATCTCCTTAAATTATCTTGGTATTTATATTAAAATTCTCACCATTAATCTAAGATTTGAGCTCCCATGATTGTGCCACTTGGTAGCTCTATGTCCCTTCTATGCACATTAACTTTTTGACTCAACCTGCATCATCAATCTTCTAACTGCATGATCATATGCTCACCACTAATCTTCTATCTAAACTCTATGAATGTGACACATTTCACTAATGCATTCATTCATTGACATATTGAATTTTATGCACACTATTGATCAAGATCTATGATTTAACGTACACGATTAAATCTACTAACTAGTTGACCTTAGACTTTAATGAAGTTAAACTTGACGGTCTCTGGCCCAACACAGTCTATAAAAGAATTTTTTAATCTTTATAAATTAAGCTATAAAATAATTCAAGAGTAAAACTTTTTATGGGACTTTTTTTACACTATAGACAACATCTCCATGAAATCCTTTAACCTTAGTTGACTTTTTATATACCAAAATTAAAAGCACAAAATTGTTGGTTCATTCTTATCTACATGATGTGCAGTGATGGTCTAGATATTATTAAGCTATAATATGCATATTTATCATTAAAAATGATCAAGGGACACATTAGAGCTTCACCAAGACATCCAAGGATACCTCCCAACTTCTTCTTTGTCCTTACAAACCTATAAATGTGTCATATCTCTCCAAACCATCAATCTGATCACTTTGTCATTAATGCATTAGTAAAACATGATCTCTTTGACATCAATGACAACCAAACATCATTAATATGATCAATAATCTCCCTCTTTTTCATTGATGGTAAAACACCCTCAGAATAAATTCTTACTTATTTGAATTGAGCACCTTTAATATGATATTTCTCCCCCTTTGACAATAACGACAAAGGGTCTCTTCCTCAGCATGCCAAAAAACATTCCTCAAAAATATGTATGCATTTAATTACTATTAATAAGCTTAGAATACCTACATATTTTTAGGAATACAAATCAATTGCTTCCCCTTTGACATGCACCAATCTAAAATTAGACATCTCTGATCCCTGGACTTGATAAACTACTTACAGAGCTTAGAAAGTTCCCCTAACATCAATCTCCATATTATTTCATCTATTATTTGACATACACTAATATAAACTTGGAATTTTTTGATACTTGGACCTATCTACTTACCTAATTCACAATATCTCCTTGCTTATGCATGAAGATTCAATATTTTGTCAAAATACATGACTTGGCTTAATCAAGTCATCATGTATTTATTATTGAAATCACGACTATAGTAGAGAAATTCACACTTCTATCATGACTAAGCATATTCACATATTCTCCCCCTTATATCATACATAACTTCTTAAATCCACACAAGTTAACTAAGTTATTTCCCCCTTAGCCAAACACATCTTCAAATGATATTCTTGTCTTATAACTACTTATCCTTGTTTTGACTAGTCAACCTCTTTAACCAACATCCAAACTAATTTAACCTTCTCAAATCCCTTCATCTATAATCTTATGTTTCAAAACCTCTTGCTCACCTTTTGCCTTCAATCTATGTACTGATTGACACTTTGATTATCACCTAGAGCACACACAATTGCTTCTACACAAGAAAATATGTTTCCCAAGAAGCATAGGTAGAGACACCCACTTGTCATAGAGGGACTAAAGATATAAAAACTCAGGAGACTCCCATATCTCCATGTTTTTACTTTACTTTTAGTATTTTCTCATCTTTAGATTGTATTTTAATGAGTTCTCAACTTTATTCTTTCCTTTTATCTCACAATCATGCTTGATTTCCTTGTTCATTTGGGTAGATAAGGCTTGTTCCTTGATAATTGAACTTGTTCTCTATTTTGATATGGTAAATAATATAATTTCAGATTTTTTAAATTTACCTATTTAGGTCTCCATTCATTATGAATCCTTCTCTTCATGATAGGATTGATAATTTTATAATAATGATCATTCTTGCAGAACCTTGCTATGTGACCTCTCTCATGACATTTGAAACAAATGAGATTTATTGGATTGTGCATACCTTATGATTGATATATATGATGATTTATGTTATTTTCATGAATTCATTCATGTACCTAATAATTTGGTCTCCTAATGAAGATATTACCAAAAAATTCAATATGACCAAACCCTTGACACTTGTAGCAAAAGATATCATTCTTTCCTTGTGAACCTGTTGACTATCTTGAGTGATGATGTTATTCATGCTTGTCATTATTTTTATCATAGTTCCATATTAATTAATTAATTGAGTAACTTTTACAAAATTTTGACCTATGACCAAACCGATTGCAAGAGTAACAATGACCATTGAAATTTACTTACCTTATATAATTTGGTTATCTGGTCTGATTTATCTTCATTCTACTAATACCTTCTTCCTTGACTATTGATTGATCTAAAAAGTTTGATTATCCTTGTTCACATCATACTTTATCTTGTCTTGAGTTAAATTATTTTGTTCTTCTTTTTATCCAAGACCATTTCTATCACTTTTATGCTTTTGAATACTCAGAATATTGTCAAGATCATTTGAGCTCTTT
The DNA here is from genome assembly GCA_037957365.1 of Torreya grandis. Classification (NCBI taxonomy): domain Eukaryota; kingdom Viridiplantae; phylum Streptophyta; class Pinopsida; order Cupressales; family Taxaceae; genus Torreya; species Torreya grandis. The sequence goes on along the minus strand of JARHVA010000229.1, from coordinate 1,435,195 downwards.
TAAAACTTCATAAATGACTTCACCTTACAATATGTCTTGTCTAACTCAGCTTTTAATGACTCAATTTCAGTTACATACCTTAAGTACTCATCTTATTTGGATTTTAGGCTTGTAGACATAGCCTCCAATTGACCATTAAGATGATTGATAGTATCTTCATGTTCTCTGGTGTCATCATTCAATCTTTCTTCAAATACACTAAATTGATCTTCATATTCCTTGATTTGTGACATCATCTCTTTGTTATTTTTCTTCTCAATCTTTAGATATTTAAGAGCATTCATCAATTCATCCTTATTATATGAGTCATTAGTTGTTTCTTTGATCATAGCTTGATTTAGTTTCATATGTAAAGACTCTATCTCTAATTGATACATGATACACTCTTTATCCTTACTCTTCACCTCTTAATTAAGAGTACACACCTGAGTTTAAAACTTGTGTGTGATCTCATCATGCTCCTTGACTTCATCACTCAGTCTTCCTTCAAAAAGTCTAATTTTCTCTTCATAGGATTTGATCAAGGAATCTTATTTTCTATTATTACTTTGTAGCATCTTCATGTCTTCCATAGTATCTAGTTATTTATCTTCAAGAGTGATTTTTTCATCTTCTTCCTTTGAGCTATCTCCACCAAATAAATATATACTTAAATAGAATTTTACTTCTTAATCACTAAGATATATTAACAATGTCTCCATGTCCTTATTATAAAAAGAATCATCACTGTCAGATGTGTTTACTTCTTGTATATAAGAGTTGTTATCTTCTTCATGGTAAATGTTGTTACTTTCTTTGTATGATTCCTTCTTTCCATTTTTCTTACTAAAGAACTTGTTGTACTTCCTAGAACCCTCAATTTTCTTGTGTTCATCCTCATGGAATTATTTATCAACTTATTTGTGTTCAAACTTGTCTCTACTTGGACATCTAGCTACAAAATGACCAAATTTACCACAAGAAAAACATTTGAAAGGAATTTTTCCTTCATACTTGATCCTACATTTGATTTTCTTGTAATCATGGATTTGAGTTGATCTTCATTATGATCAAAATCTTCAAGACTTAAATTTTTCTTCTTGGATTTTGTTTCCTTGATCACATTGAAGATTGCTTCCTTCTTAGGAGGTCTATCTTCATCAACTCTCATTTCATAGGTAGTAGGGATGTCATGCATTTCATCCATCTTCAACTTAGTGAGATCATAATTTCTTCTACAATATAGACTTTTGAATCAAACTTGAGTGTAAGAGTCCTCATGACCTTTTGTATTATAGTAGCTTCATCAATCAACTCTTTAAGACCTCTGATCATGTTTACTACCTCATTAACTTTTAGAAGATAGGATGCCAAAATATCTTCTTCCTTCATTTTGAGACCTTTAAATTGCCTTTAGTAGGTCTAAAACTTAGCTAGTTTTACCTTAGATTCTCCTTTATATATATTCTATAATTTGACCCAAATTTACTTAGCAAACTTGTAATGGATCACTTCGGTGAAATCAACCTTGGATAGACCACAACCGATAGCATTCATAGATTTTGAATTATTCTCACTCAACTTCTTGTCAGTTACACTAGTTAGAGGAATAGTTGGAGTAGCGTAACCATTGGATTCTAATACAACTTATTGAAGCACCCACTTCACAATTATCATGCACCCCTAAGTGTGAACAAACACCAATTTGTTCTAGATGTTGATCACCCACACAACACCTTATTAAATCAACAAATCCAAAATTCTGATTGTAGACCAATCTAATTGGAAACATAATATATAACACCTTTCTTTTAACTCATCACACATTCACAAACTTGATCATACAAGTAATGCATCCAAAATACCCTTTTGGATCTCTCTAATATTTTTCATTCATCCTAAATATTATATGTAATTTAGTCCATCTACTAAACACTCTCTCTCTCTCTGATCTCTTTCCTTTGTCTCTATCTACTATTCACTCAATTCATGTACATACAGGTTTAGAAACCATTGCCTTGGTATCTACTATTTATAGAGTCTTCATGAATATCAACTTATTAGTCATCCATAAGACTTGTCTTAAACCTTAAGGAATTTATCATGCTAATCATAGCTCAAATACATTATAATAGGTCAGCCATAACATCTATGGGTCACACTTAAGTAGCTATGCCTTTCAATTAGGCCTTAGTAGCCCTTATAAGTCTCATGAAGACCTATTCAACCATTTATAACTCCATCAAAAAAATTAATAATATATGATAAATATAAACTATATGGGTCCACTTCATATAATCTCTAAGACATATTCATGTGATGGATCCTACCATAACACCCTTCTAGTAAAGCACAATTTGATAAAACAATATTTTGTACACAGGAACAACATGAATGATCAAAAAGTAAACTTTGAATATATATTATACAAACATTCAGCCCATATAGCTAAGTTCTCTCGATGCACCTTGAAGTTGTCTACAACTTTGATTTTTACTATATCAATAAATTCATCCTGGATCAAAATTTATAAACCAAAACTTGTAGACTGGTTTTCCCTCACAAATTCAAATATTTAAATTCTAATGATTACTGAGAAAATGTTAAACTTTAGACACTTTGACCTCATCTCATTCTTCCTATAAGCTTTAAATAAATACACACTATTGATATCCTTGGACCATCCTTGTATTTATCTTGTAACACTCACTATTGATCTAAGATCTGAGCTCCCATGATTGTGCCACTTAGTAGCTCTGCATGCCTTTTGTACACATTGACTCTTTAACTCAACCTACACCATCAATCTTCTAATTGCATGATCATACGCTCACCATTGATCTTCTTTCCAATCTCGATGAATGTGACACATGTCACTAACATGATCATTCTTTGACATATTGACTTTTATGCATACCATTGGATCAAGATCTATGATTTAACATGAATCATTAGATCTACTGACTAGTTGAATTTAGAATTTAATGAAGTTAAAAACGATGATCTCTAGCCTGACACAATCTATAAGAGCAAATTTTAAGCTTTATAACTTGAGCTAGAAAACACTTTAAGAGTTCAAATTTTTAGGGAACCTTCTTAACACTATAGGCAATATCTCCATGAAATCCTTTGACCTCAATTAAATTTATAAGTATCAGATATAAATTCACAAACTTGCTAGTTCATTGATATATGCATGATGTATAGTGATGGTTTGGCTTCTCTTAAGCTATAATATGCATGTTTCTCATTCCAAATGATCAAGTGACACACCAAAGCTTCATCAAGACATTTAAGGATGCCTCATAACTTCTTCTTTGTCCTTATAGACCTACAAATGTGCCATACCTATCCAAACCATAAATCTGATCACATTGTTATTTATGTATTAGTACAACATGCTTTCTTTGGCAGCAATGACAACCAAACATCAATTACTATGCTTAACATGAGTCTCCTGAGTTTTGGGACTTTTAGTCTCTCTATGTCAAAGGGGCGTCTCTCTCTAGGCTTCAAGGGGACACTTGTCAATAAGAAGAAGCATGATGAATGCTAGTTGGTTTTTGGTTGATGTTGTAAGAAAAGAAAGGTTTTTAACCTAGTTATGGTTGTGAATTCATATTTTTATATCTTTGATTGTTGAAGAATGAAAGATTGTAAAGATTCTCAGTGTTTCTATCTTGTGAGAGAGTCATCTTGTTGGTCATGATCATGTTTTTAAATGATCATTCTTTAAGGAGAATTTCAAGATCAAGTGGTTCAGAGATATGAAGATGTTGTAGTTTTAAATTTTCATATCATAGTTATGAATGTGTATTTAAGAAGGTAGAAGAATGATGTTTCATAAGGTGTTTCTTTGTGTTAAGAGCTTCATTGATATTTTGGTGACCTCATAACATCATGAGAAGATGTGTTGGCTTATTATGAAAGGAATTGAAGAATTTAAATGATTTAAAGGTGATTAATTTATGATTTGTTCATTTCAAGATCTTGTTTGTAAGTATGCAAAGTTGTTTATTGAGTCTTTTTGAAGAATATCAATTGAATATGTGATTGGTTAAAGGGGAGCAATGAGCTTTATGAATCTTCTCCAAAGTGTTATGATGTAATGATTCAGAAGGTATACTTAGAGACATTGGTCCTAAATTTAAGTTTTGGTCAATATTTGAAGGATGGTCTAGTTGGTCTGTTGGTAATCATGGAGGTGGCTTGGAGATGTGAAAATGATGTCATGATCAGTTATTGGTTTTTTGACATAGTGACTGTTATGTATGCAAGGTCTACAAGTAGAGTATTGAGGTTTCTAGCTGTCAAAATAGAATTGGTTAAGAAGACCTATTAAAGATGTCATGATCTAGGTGGTGCATGGAATTAAGGGGAACGAACTCTGATAGTTTGAAAGGCTTGAAGAGTTATGCATGATGTGAGTGGGAGCATATGTGAGATGTTCTAGTCATGGTGGAGATATGAAGAAGTCTGCTATAGATGTGAACTCAAGTATGTTAATATGATGACTTGATCAAAATAAGTCAAGTTATTTGATAATGTATTTAATCCTCATGAATAAAAAGGGAGAGACTTATAAATGGTCAGGTCTTAAGATCAGAGGACTATGTAGTTGAATCTAATAATGAAGGTATGAAGGCAATTATGTTGTTTCTTCATGGTTTATGGTGGTCTAAACATGATCAAAGGGTGCCTAAGTTTAGGTGACTTATGGGGAGTCCCTCTTATAGTCTTCAAGGTTAGTTTAAGTAATTTTTGGTGTTCATGTGTGTTTTGTCTTCATAGAGTTGTGTATGGTCAAGAAGAGTGTTGTGTTTGAATCATGTTTGATAAGTTCAAGGTAATAAGTATTATGAAAAATATTAGGGGGATTTGTATCATCTCTTAGAGGTGTTCCTTTCCTATTGTTGGTTCTTGAAGTCTTTTCAGGTCCTTAGGATCAGAATAAGAGCCTACTTTGTCATTATGTCAAAGGGGAGAAAGTGATTGAAAATAGAGAAAGAGTTTGAGCATAAGCTCTGTGATTGGTATTGACATCAATGAAAAGGGGGGATTTTTAGAGATTTGTCAATGACATCTCCAAGGTAGCCAAGGGTGTTGATGAGGTGTCATATGTGTTAGAATGATAATGACAAAGTGTGTTTCAATGTACTTTAGTGTTCTTATATGGTTCTTTAGTATGTTCTTGGATAGGAAATTAATGGATGTTATTCATGGTGTGGTCATATTTTAGAGACCCTATGGGGTGTTATGAGTGCTTGTGTAATTGAAGGAAATTTATCATAGCACTCATATGAATGTCTATGTTCTCCTAGTCATCTTGGAAAATTAGGCTAAGTGAGTAAATTGATGACATAAAAATTTGCACATATGGTAGCATTAGAAGTAAATGATCACATGGTGGTGTTAAAGTTTTATCCTAGTTCATATGATTCAATTTTCAAGTCATGAGTTTATGTGTATCAAAATATATTGAGGTGAAAATTTTACCTTCCAAGCAGATTGTAGTATTTCCCATACTTAACCAACTTTGTAATATCAAGTGACCTTTATACAAGGGTTCCAAGTGTTTAGAATTCACTTGATCAGATCAAGGATCAATGGTGAATGTAGGGATTCCAAGTGTTAAAACCTAGCTTGATCAGATCAAGGATCAACAATACATTGGTGATCGTGCAGATGAAGATCTAACAGTGTGCATTCAATTACATAGATGGAAATCTAGTGGTGAACATGAGGTCAATAAGTAAAAATATCCTAAGATAAAATTTGATGGTTACATATGTCATAAAAATGATGTATTAGGGTATCAATGGTGCATTTTTGATCATGCAGATGGAGATCGATGACATGTGTTCAATCATGCAAATAGAGATTGATGGTGTGAATCAAGTCAATGAGACAATAATATCATATTGCATGTAAGGATACAAAGTGGTGTAATAAATTTAACCAAATTGAGATTGAAAAAAAATTACATATAAGTCACGTAGGGATACTAAGTGGTGTAAAGTGAATGGAGACTAATGACAGGGTACATAGAAGGCATGTAGGACTACTAAGTATCATATCTTAGAAGCACAGATCAAAGATCAATGGCCAACAATTGAAATTAAATACTAAGATACTCTCAAGGATATTTATATATTGTATTTGATTGAGATTTTAGGTGGCATAAGATGAATATGTGTTTCTAAATCTTTTGCATTACATAGTGACTGTTAAAATTTGAATTTTTAAATTAACAAAAGAAAACTAGTCTATATTTTTTGAGCTATATCTTTTGATGTATGATGAATTTGAAGAAGGTATAAAAATAAAAAATTTAAAGGAATAAAATGGATATAAAAATAATTTGGTTACAATTTTTTAATATTATTATAGTTTTATTTATTGAGATCTAAAGTTTATTATGGGTTTGATCATTTCTTCAAGTGACTAGAGAAGGATGATTGAGTTTGTTTTGATGGTATTTCATGTTTCATGATAAATTAATTATTGGAGAGTGTTTAGACTCCATGAGGATAATATGTATGTATTTTGGAGATTTTAACAATTCATATTCAATATGAAAAAATGCATAGAAGTTGATTGTTTGTTCATTCATGGTGTTCTTGTGTACAAGACTAATGTCTGAGCAGATTGTGCATATGTAGAGAAGTGTAATTATGGATGTAATCACTTGAAGGTGTATTAGGGGTCATGTAGAGTGTGCCTATGCATTTTAAATTATTATTGTGTTCCTAATTTTTTTGATGAAGTGCTAAAGGGGTTAATAGGTCTCTATGAGACTTATGAGGGCTATTAAGGCCTAATTGAAAGGTGTAGTTGCTTAAGAGTGACCCATGGATGTTGTGGTCAACCTATGAGGGTGGTATTGAGATATGTATTAAGTGTGATATAAGCCTTAAGGGTTAATTTAATTCTTATGGATGACCAATAAGATGATGTTCATGAAGGCTCTATAAAGAGTGAAATCAAAGGTGATGGTTTCTAGATTTGAGTGTTGAGAGGTGAAGGATAGAGAAGTTTGGAACCAAGCAAAGGAATGAACCTTTGAAATAAAAAGGTATAGGTAATTAATTACCATCATATATTGAAGAGGATAATTAACTTTTTTCTAATCAATTTGATGTAGGTGGACACATAGGTCATCAGACCTAATGAGCCTAGAAGAGGTAGATTAAGAAAGTAAGCCCTATAGGTTGATTGAGTGAGTGTGCCTAGTGGATGAATTAAATAATATATTAGGTTGATGATTATGTGAATGACCTATAGGTCATATTTATGATGTTTTGATAGAGTTTTTATAGGTTTTTTTATTGTGTTTATGCGAATAAGTGTAGAAGTAATCCAAAAGAGTGTTTTGGATGCATTGTTTGTGTGTGCAAGCTTGTGAGAGTGTAAAGGGGAGAAAGTGAAAAAAAGGAGGTCGTCATAATTTGAAGAGTAAAAATAGATTTTCGAGTTGAATTAATTTTTAATGCATTTGAGTGGGTGCTTCATTTCCTAGGGGGTTGGTTCCTCCTTGCAAGGTGAAGCTTTCAAAAAGTCTAGTTGTGTGGGTGTTAAGCTAGATAGGGGTTGTAGATCCTTGTAGGATGGGTGTCTCACTAAATTTGGATATTTTTATTATAATATTTTAGTCCATATTGTAAGTTTCAATGGGTTTTGTCCCCCAGGAGGGTTTCCCACATATGTCATGTGTTATGTTCTTGATCTTGTTTTATCTTTTGTGTTCATTGAAATAGTTTATTTTTATGCTTCATGATTGTATGTGTTGAATGGTTAAGGGTTTGGAATTAGAATTGGATTATTTGGCATCACTGATTCACCCCCCCTCCTCTCAGTGATTTTACCTCTAAAACTTTAAAAGATAAGGAATCTCCTCTTGACTCTCTAACTTCTGGTCCTCTTTGGGCTAAACAGACACTGTAAAATACTAGCCATTGGGTTGGAGATCTATCAAACACAAGATAAACATGTTCATAATATTATAATGTTCACATGCATTCATTTAATATAATTCATATCCAAAATTGGTTCATGAGCCATCACACACTCTTGACGGGATGCTACTATGGATTAGGAGTATGGTTCCTTTCTTAGGAATAACACTTGGAATTTAGTCCCTCTTCCTAAGGGAAGAAAACTTGTTTGAAGTAGATGGATATATAAAACAAAATTTACATAAAATGGGTTTGTATACAAGTTCAAATCAAGTTTGTTATCAAAGGGTTTTACTCAAGTACCTAGCATTGACTATACTAAGACTTTTTATTTAGTTTCCAAAATAAACTAAGTATTACTCGCTCTTTATATTATCACAACACATCATTAGAATTTTCATTAGATGGATGTGGAGAGTGATTTTATTCATAATGAACTCAAGGAGGAGATATACATGGAGAAACCACAAGGTTTACTAAAAGATTATTCCATAGTTTTAGACTTCAAAAATTTATTTATGGCCTCAAATAAGATCCTTAGGCTTGGTATACCATGATGGACTTATTTCTTCTTTCATCTAGGTTCACTATATACCATTCTAATCCTAATGCATATATTTTATGGTAGGATAACTCAGTTTTGATTATGGTTATCTATGTGGATGAACATTTGATCACATGGAGTTATCTATCCTCCATCATAATAATGAAAACTACTTTATCTAATAGGTTCTTAATGACCAACTTTTACTTGTTGCATTACTTATTTAAGATTAAAATTTATCAATTTGACTCTAAGATCACTATTTCACAATATAAGTATGTTGTTTATCTCTTTGCATGTTTAACATGGTTGATTGTAAGCCAAATATATCAAAGGATGCATTTGGTGTGAATCATGAGGCTGAATGTCCTTATCCTTTGGTTGATGCTACCTTGTATTGACAACTTATCGGTAGTCTCATCTATATTACTCATACTAAACCTGACATTTCATATGTACTAGGCATGGTCTCTAGATTTATGTGGAAAACACATGAGTTTCACTAGAAAGTATCTAAGTGGATTCTCTACTACATTTAGGTTACTCATAGTTTTGTAACTCACTATGGAGCAAGTATTGACATTGATTTGATTGGGAATATAGATTCATATTGGGTAGGTGATATTTATAATCGTAAGTATACTTAATACTATGGTTTCTCCCTTGGTTCAAGACAAATTAGTTAGTCAATCAAGAAGAAAAATGTTATTGCTTTATCTTCTATAAAGGCAGAATACAAAGGATATGTCAATTCTTCCATAAAGGTTATTATGATTTAGGGGATTCTCATTGAGTTCAATATCCTAATTTTATGACCCATAGTCATCTTAAGTGACATTCAAAACACTATCCATATTTTTAGGATTTTGGTCCTCAATCAATAGATCAAACATATTAATATTCACATACATTTCATTTTGAAGCTTATTCATGAGCAAGTCATTGATCTTTGCTATTGCCAGACTTCAGAATAAATTGTTGATATATTCACCAAACCATTCACTTATAAAAGTATCTTCATTTATAGGCTCTTATTTAGGTTCAATAAATTCCAACATCATCTTATGAGTGGTTTTTTAGTTCCTTCCTTCTCTCTCTCAACTTCTGAGGGGTCTTCTCTCTATTCATATGGGGATATTTTCTATTAAATTGAATACCTCATCAAGCCTTACTATTGAGACCCAATTATTATACCCACCTAATCTATGCTTAAGGTGGGGAGGTGTTGACATGTGTTAGTGTAGGTTTTTAATAACACTATATGGTTTTTCCTACACATGTTGTTTATCTTGCATAGGTGTCATAATAGGTCATTAAGGAAAATATGGATTAACCTTATTTTCTAATTTTGATTTAATTTTTTCTTCTCTATAAATGTACCTTTCTTAATGCTATTTTGGCTAATGATTATAATTCTCATAATATAGTATTTGATTATTGAAGACTAGCTTCTTCTCTTCTCATGTTTTATTTCCTTATATAACGATTTTTTTGTTTGTGCATTTGTGTCTATCCATTCACAATCCTTAATTGTGGCCCACTCCAACAATAAAACAATATTGAATAAGAATAGAAAGATAAATAATGAAATTTGGAAGAGGAAGAAAATGCAATAAAGAGGAAGTTGGAAGAATAGAAGCAAGTGCTAAAGGAAAAGGTGGATGCGATGAAGAAATAATGTGAATAAAAAACTAAGAAGTTGAAGGAAGTGCTTGTTGAAGAAAAAAAATGGAAACAACTACAATTTACATATTTGAATATTATCATGAATTAGGAAATAATCATGTGTAAAATAAGAAGAAAATGGATAATAGTGAGGCTTATAATTTCAAGTTTATAGAACATATGAATGTAGTAAAAGATACAATAAGTGACCTATATGGTGAAACTATACTAGAACATCATTGTATATATAAATATACTTAAAAATACTAGGAATAACTAGACAATAGAAAAAAGTATACAAATAATGTGGGAAATATAATTCTAAGTTGGATGAGATAAAAGTAAATTTGCAATTATCTCAACATACCATCCTTGAGGCAATATCCACATGGTATAAATTTGAGGATAAGATAAAGGAAGTAAATACTAAAGTCCTTCCATATACAGTAATGCTAAATAAGACATAAGTTTTATGAGGACAAATAATAAGTGAACTAAAGAGGAATGTTGACCATATAATTTTGGAGATTTTTTGAAGACTAAGAAATTCAAAAAATTCCTATGGATGGAAGGGTGTGAGTGAGGCAAACTAATACAAACTTAGTAATCTTAAAATTATAGTGAAAGGATGGTACGTAGGATATGTATAGTGTGCAGAAGGAATTATGTGTGAAGCATATGGGGGAAGAAGCATAGTTTTGAAGTGAATGCCAGGTTAAAAATAAAATAATAAATGATCCAATGAAATGAGGATATTATAAGTGTCAAGGACTAATGAAAGGAACTTATAGATGCAATATGATCAAGCTTGAATAAAAAAATATAAAAATAATATGCTATGATATGTGGAATATCAAGATCATATTATAGTAATATACACAAACAACTGGTAAACCATATAGTTGGCACACCAATTGGTAGGAAGATGACTTGTCAAAGAGGTCTAAGTAAACCTATGAATAGGGGCCTTGGCCTCTAATTAGAGACATTTAGGTTTTGCATGAAAGTAAGATAAGATTCAGATTAAATTGTATAGGTGAATAAAAATAGTGGATACCATAGTGAATGTTAAAATATTGTAGTGTCATGAAGACTTTGTATTTTTTATATAAATGTTTTAGAATTGTATGTTGAAGAGCATTATTGTAAATTAATGCATATAATATGTATATTGTATGAAATGTAATAAATAAATATGATGTTTATTACAAAAATGGATCATGCATTGTGTTATAACTACTAGGGTTTTAATTTTTGGTAGTGCATATTTTTTTCCTTACTATTCTCTAAGCGAATGGAGTTCTTGGTGTTCTATTGTTGTGACTTAGGCATGTGCTTAATTATTTGGTACTAAGAAATATGTTGGTATGGTTTCTTTAGTGTATGTTTAATTTTTAATTTTGATGGCTTACACATGACTTAGTTAGGTTGATTTTAGAGCACAACAACACCAATAATTCAAGATTATGACAAAAAAATCCTTTTCCTTTACCATCAAAAAGCTGAATTTTCCAACCATTGCTTATCACTAACCTTAAAATTTTCAATTCCTACAAAAATAAAGGTATGCTCATAACTCTCTAATGTTGCTTCTCATACTTTATTTATTCTTTCAAAGAAGATTTAGTTTATGATGTAGCTATAATTAATATTTGTGATGTACTTCTTGGGAATCCCTCTTATAGCCACCTAAATTTTTTAATTGAAACTTTGGAAACATAACTTTGAAATATTTTGACATACTTAGACAATGTACATTTATAAAACTATTGAGCACATTTTCCCTCTATTAGTATATCCATCTATTGTCCTAGCTACCTCTATCATTCACACATATTTATTCAAGATTATAATAGTCTATATAGGAACACCTTTAAAATCCTAGAAAAACATTATCCATTCTTAAGATCTTTAGATGCACTCCCATGAAACTTTTAGTTAACCTATAAAGTGCTAGATACTATAAGTGTCCCCCTCTATCAACAATGTCTAGGTTCCCTCAGTGACTATTTTTAAAACTTGGAAATCTCCAAGAATTTTTCCTAGCCATGTTTCATGGCTCGATTGTTGTGTGAAATTAAATAAAATGAACCTATATATACAAATTATCCCAAACATTAGTATTTACCTATTATTCAAAATATATATACGCATCTCAAAATTTGCATCATGCCAAATGTTATAGATTAAAAAAAAAGACTAGATTTTATATTTGTCATGATATTTCAAATACTCACCTAAGTGATATAAGTAAGTGAGGTTTGATCCCTATTCATAGTATTATAACATAATAAAAATTCATCCATTCAATGTTAAGTGGTTATGGTATATCCAACACAAAATTATAATAATTTTTTAAAACATTTTTTAATCAATCAAGCAAATTAAGGTTTTGGACAAATAAGACATAAAATATGCATCATCACATCAGATCAAATAATTTATACCTATATAAGTAGATTATAGGCACAAGAGTGGTGTTCAAAAAATTTACAGACCCTCAATGTGCATAGAGATATTGTGGGTAAACCCCAAAATGTCATTTGTTGTAGGAATCTAGCCTTGCCAAGAGTGTCTAAATAATCTACTGACCCCTTTTTCATATATGAGCACCTAAAAAATCATATATTGAGAATTTACAGATCCTATGACATATTTTGTAAGTGATAGATATTCAACATCAACTAACACATCCTTCATTCATCTAGTTAATTCCAAAATAAAATTATAATATCTTTTATATCATTTCTATTCAAATTATTGTATTTATTTCCATTATTTATGTAATCTAAATTATTTCATAGTTTTAATTATTTTATATTGATTTGGTATTAAAAATTAAAACATTTTTGTGAACCCCATTATTTATTTGAAAAAAAAAACCCTATGTTTCCTTCTACATCAGGTTTCAAAAAAAATCTTAGTGTTTCATGTTTATTTCTTACTAGGGTTTGGATCTCATGTCTAAATTTTGAATTACCCTTATTGCATAAGAAAATTCTAACTTTTCATCCTTTTCCCTACCTTTATTAACACTTTCATGAAACTATTCTATGCTATTTAAGAAGGATATATCTCGTATACCTACATGGTGAAGCTATAGATTCAATGGTATTATAATTGATAGTATTTAGAGTTTTTTGACTCATCCATATGCTTGTGTTCTAACTAAAGTGGTGAATATTAATGAATCACATGATTATTCTTCTATTGATACAAACAATGATAATAAACATAGGGATGCAAATTTACATGTTGTTACTAATGATATGCCTGAACTTGAAAATACTTATAAATATCATGCTGAACACTACAATAAATATCATGCCGAACACTATAAAAAATATCATGATAAAATACATCCTAATAAGCTTAATGGTATAGATATTTAAAAAATATAAGAAAATTACAATTATGTAAAAATAATTAGTAAACAAAGTAAGGACATAAATGGTATCTTGAGTGTTATCTTATAGGATAAAAATGTAAAAAATGCTAAGGAAGCCAACTCTAAGGAACCGCATGATGAATATTTGAATGATATCAATTAAATTATAGAGAATAACATCCTAAATTAAATGTTTATACAATTATTTTTAGCAATTCTATTCATGTGTCTGCACCTATGGCTACATAAGTGTTGCATACACCTAGTATATCTATTATGGGGGAACCACAATTTACTTCCAAGATATCTATGAATATCATTATACAACATGCTACCTGTTTTGTACCATCTATGCCTGCAACTCAAGAAACATTATCTACTTAAAATATATATAATATGGCCACCAATCCTAGAAACAAGATATATATATATATATATATATATATATATATATATATATATATATATATATATATATATATATATATATATAATAATTTATAGATCTCCAAGCTAAGGTTAATCAAATGGAACAAGGTTATAATAGATCACGTCATATTAAAAAATATCAAGAACTTTTGCATGACCCTTTAGCCCCATTTATTTAAAATTATTCCTTACCTAAAAGGTTAGTATCACCTAACCTTACACCATTTAATGGTAGAGGTGATCTAAAACAACATCTCAGTTCCTTGCATGTAACATACTTAGATTATGTATTTAATGATAGCTTGCTAATAATGTTATTTCCTCATAGGCTTAAAAAATATGCCTTGATATTGTTTTATGATCATCCTTTTGGATCAGTAAACACTTTCAATCCTTTGGTTGACTAGTTATTAGCCTATTTATCAATCAACATTAGTGAGAAATTATCCTATGCTCAAATTACACAACTAAAATAAGGATTTGATTATCCCATTAGTGACTATGTGACTTGATACAAGACTATGATTTAAATAAATTACAAATCCTATGGATGACAATAAATTAAAAAACATTTTCAAATAAACCCTACTTCTGGTCATCCATGATTCTATTATGTTCAAATTTTTCAATATTTTGATGACATGTGTCATTTAGTCAAAGAGTATGAGCACAAGTTTATTACTCTAAATAAATTAAAGTATGGGACCAACCCTCTCACATATTATAATGATACTTTTCAAATAAAATCACCTTTTAAAGCTAAGGCTAACAATACTAAGAATTAGTCTATAACAAAAATATATTTATTTTTTTAACCTAATAACAAGCTTATTCTTTATGTTCCTCAACAAAGATAATTTACACAAATATTAAAACCTCCTCATAAGACTTTGCCAATTTTACTTGATTTCAAAACCTCATATCCCTTCAAATTTAGAGTTTGACATGAAATAAACACAACCTAGTAGTTTAGATATCAACACATATTGTTATTGGCATAGATGCACATGGCATTCAAAAAATAAATGATTTGGTTTAAAAAATAAGATACAAGGCCTAATTGAGAGAAATACTATTGAACTTAATGACAATATCACACAAACTAATGATTTGGTTTCACAATATAAAAACAAAACTAATATGTTTATTGATCCATTTCCAAACCATGTGAATCAATAAACCAAAACTACTCTTGAGGTATATATGACTTACAATGTGCATCCTCCTTTAGCTTCTTATTTTAATAAAATTGTGAAGGCTCATCTTATCTATAGGATTATTGGTATACTTACAAATGGACAAGTATAATGACCTAAGATTACAATCTATGACCATGAAATTATTAATGATGATTTGATCAATGCCCCATTTTTTATATTTGATTTTGTTGAATCACAACCCATACAAAATGTTTTAGTGGATAATGGGTCAAGTGAAAACATATGTACTATGATGTTAAATACTAGCCTTGGGTACACACATAGTGACCTAGGGCCCAAGAGGAGACCCAATGGAAAACCTACTTAAATAGATTTATTAAAGTTATGAATGAAAGATAATTTACAAATGACAGAGGATATGAAGTGCACTACATTAAATAACAACAAAAGAAAATAATAATATGGCAACCAATATATAACTGTATTAATAAAGTTTTATTATGCTAAGTTCTATATAATATCTAATAATTTAGATGTTTGGTATATGTGTACTTCATAACTTCATTCTTGTCTACATCTATTTAGTCAACCTAAAAAGAAAGGAAGTTTATATTAATAAATAATGGAGGAAGACAAGCATCAATTAAAAAATTACAAGAGTTGGTAACAATTGCTTCATAACCAATGAATGTTATGATAATACTAATTGTCATAATTGATTAGTTGAGGTCTATATTATTAACACTATAGGAATTGTGTAGTAATACCATAGTGAAATTCAACCTTATAAATTGGTACATAGGTGATAAACCTAATTCTGATATTGTTGACATTAGTGAAACACTATGTATGTAACAAGGTAAGTTGCGGTAAGATACATGGGTCCAATTCCTATTGGATCAGTCATCCCTCCTTGAAGAGCAATGGTCCCCATTGTATGAAGTTTTGGTAAAAAATGTGGGATCAATTGGAAATATGTACTTCTATAAACCATTTTACTTGGGAAGGCACTTGACCTACTTTGATGATCTAGAAGAGATGGATCTCTTATATACATGTCTATTTAACTTGAGCATCAATGACTTGATCTGATTTTATTGGGATTTTGTAATCTATATTGATCTCTATCTACTAAAGAGTCTCTCTAGTATTTAAAGTATCTAATAGGAGTAAAAATTAATGGTGTAATAATTGTGCATTGAAGATTGGATACAAGCTATGGTAAGATGGAAGATTAAGATTGAAATTATTATCTCTTACTTGATTTGTGATGGTATATGTCTCATACCAAAGTATATGAATATTACAGTAAGGCTCTATTAGTATTTCCTTATGTTTGTGTAGCCAAACTCAATCACCAACCTAGAAGGTGTATGGTGTTTGATGTTTGTCATGGCACTACTTTCATTTTACATTAGCCTATTTCATAATTAATTTCAATTATTTTTAAATTTACTAAATGTTATAAATTAATTTATTAGCTTTATCAACTTCATTTTGAGCCAAATGAGTTTCTCCTGTTAATGAAAGAAATGATAACCTACATCAATAGGTGTCAATGATTAGAAACCCAAGAACCCTTAAAAAGGTCTATGTGTGGTAGAGCTATGTAGAGTTATGTTATAGTTGTGCTAAATTAAAGCTAGGATTCCATCCTAAGTGCATAGCTTATTTTAATTGTGCATTATCAGAAGTTTCACTATTATCCTATTTACCAATTCCACGTGTCCAAAAATTTGTGGATGAAAGGTGGTAGATTTGTTCAACTTTGTGTCTAGCATAGACCAAAGCACTTTAAAAAAATTTATTAATAACCTTATATCAATATCATATAGGATAGTTTATTTGATTCTAAAGTGGATCCCAACATTTTAAAAGTAAAATTGATTTTTTTCTAGAGCTAATATTATTTTATTATAAGCTATGCAAATTACCATTTTTTAGAATATATCAACTAATACATAGATTAAATCATTAAAATATTTTTTAGTAGGGTATCTTGAGATAAAATCCATGGAAATGGATTCCCACATTCTTGTTGGAACCATTAGAGGGTATATAAACATTGATTCTTGTTAAACAACATGGTAAATGCACATGCAGTAAAAGACTTGATGTATTTGGATACATCAGTCTTGAGATGTGTCCAAACTAATTATTTATATAACATTTAAAGAGTATTTTCAACTCAAAAATGTCATGCAACTTTACTAAAATGATCCCCATATGTTATTTTATGTCTCTCTTCCTCATACAAAATGCATAAGTTCCCAAGGTAATATAAGAGTCCATTCTACAAGTATAATTATGGAATTGAAATACAATAAATATATTTCTAATAGATGTCTAAAAAATCCATGCTATATGGATACAATTATGAACATGCCTTAAATTCATGTCCATATGCATCAATCATAGGAAATGAGAGCTTGAATTGGTGGATGGATCAAACAGTATGCAACTAGATCGACACTTCCCTTATTATGATTTATGTTCAGATGGAACTTATGAAGATAAGAAGACCATTTATAATATCACTCTTATTTCAAGTTGTTTAAAGTCTAAAAAAATTAAAGTGATGTGTGATCTATGTAGATCACAATATCCTTACCCAAGATATAATGCATACGATGCTTACATGCTTAAAAATAAAACAAATCTTGCAATCATAGGTTGAGTAGCTTTTTACCCATGTGGTGAACATTTCACCATGGTAATAAATTATATGACAATATTGAGTGAGTAACAATATAAGTGTGAAGTCATAGGCATCTATCTTGGCTTAAATGGTTGTTAAATATTTAACAATGCATGTACTAATGCAGAACATAGTATGTATTTTAATTCCTCAAATGTTTTCTTTTGTGTATCTCCCTAGATAAAATTTATTTTAGTGCCACTTTTGTTAAGCTAGTTCAAATTCCAAGTCACATTATAGAAACTAAGTAAAAATTTCCTTTATAAACTTTGTAACCCCAAGAAACTATGAATCTCTATGAGATTCTTTGGCTTTGGGCCATTTTTAGATGACTTGAATCTTAACAAGTCAATGTGCACTTATTATGCATCTACTATGTATCCTATATATTGCATCTCTCACATGTAAAATGAACATTTTTCCTTTTTTTCATAAATATTTAGTTTCCATAAAGTGTTAATAACTTGCTCTATATGACCTAGAATTTCATACCATGTTTTGATAAAGATTAAGATGTCATTTAGGTAGACTATGACAAATGAAGTATTGAATGGCCTGAGAATGTCATTCATCATCTACATGAATGCAACTAGTGTGTTGTTCAAACCAAAAGGAATGAATGAACATTCAAAAAAAAACTTCTTTAGCCTTTAAGGCTGTATGTATATATATATATATATATATATATAAGTTCAATAGGGATATGATGATATCTAGACTTAAGATCAAGTTTGGTGAAATATTTTTCACCACAAAGCTGGTCCAACAAGTCCTCAATCCTTGGAAGAGGATATAATTTATTCAATGTGATCTTGTTGAGATATTTATAATCATTGCACAACCTCCTTGTGTCATATTTATTTAGCACAATCATAATTGGGCTATTATAATGTGATGAGTTGGGAAGCTATGTCATTTGTCCATGAGTTCATTAATCTATCATTTTATTTCTTCATTATCTATAACTGATATGTGGTATAAATAATATTTACGTATAGGTATTCCAAGTATAAAATCAATGGTTTGATTCACCTTATAGTTTATAGGCACTTCCTTTGATGACTAAAATTTATCTTTGTATTATTCCAACTTGCAATTCAACTTTGAGGTTTTTTGTTGCTACTACTAGAGGAAATGCATGATGGATTGATGCTATAAATAAATTATTACATTTAAATATTAACATAAGGATAATAAATTTATTACTAAACATGACGAGCTTCTTACAATTATTAGTGCTAATGAGTGATAGATTAAAGACTACTTCCATTATGTGGTATCGCTTATCACTAACATCTATGATAAAAATTTATAGGATTTGCCTCATAGATTTCATGTTGATGGTAAATATATGGTTGACTAAGTAAAATATCACATACCTCTAATGGAGTGATGTCATAAATGTATTTATCTTGAAAAGGCTTGATGTTGTACACCAATTAACATTATTGAGTGTCATGTTTCTTAGATCACACTGAATCATCTAATAGAGTATGGTTTTGGGTGATATGTGAATGGAAAAATAAATCTACAAATTCTCTAGGATAAATAAAGTTCTTTTGTCTTATATTGTCAATGATGAAGTGTATTAGTTTGGAATTGATCCACATTTGAGAATAAAACAATCTTTTTATTTCCTCTATTTTTATAGGCTTAATAGAGATGTTTTTGATACCTAACATGGCTCTAGGTTGAGAATATGTGATTTACTTACATTTTATAACGATGCATAGTTTGTACATCCTACTTTAAGTTGTGCAAGTAGGATATTCCTAGCATGTCACTCTTCATTAGAATGATTTTTAGAGTTATTAACTTAAGACCATTTTTTAGTCTTGGACTACTTATTCTAGTCATTGATAGTTTTTGTTTCTTTCATGGAGGATGCTTGGAGTTGTTTCATAGTTTATAATTATAATTGGAAGATTTATATTTTTATTTGGTCCGATAATTAGAATATTTTATCCCAGTCTTGGTATTTTACTTTGATTCAAACTTGTAATCAAATCTAAAATCTTCTTCGATTGAAGAGATGTATAATAAATCCATATCTAACTCTATATATGGTCTCAAGATTGACATATAGTTAAAAATAATATTTTTTTCTAAATCTTTAATCCTAAGTTTGCACATCAAAATTTTAAAGGTATGTGTGTATCATTGCACAGATTATTCTTTGATTTGGTGTAACTAAGAGAAATTGGTGTATTGGTAATCATATTTACCAATAGGATAATAGGTAAATATTTAAATTCTTCTATGAAACCACTCCATGTGTTTACATATGTGTCTAAGTTCACTTCATCTTCAAAAATTTCAGGTCAAGTGCAATTTCTTTCCCACCATTTATTTACTGATAAAGAAATTTTTATAATAATGAATGTAATATTTTCTCAATTAGAGAGTTGATTAACCATGTAATATGAACACATTAAGTTAAGCTAGTTATCTATTGCATCTACATATATTTTACCTTCAAAGATAAGGATGTCTAGATTGACTTGTACCTTGAATGGAATTTGACCACCAAATGATCGATGAGGATGAGAGGTGTTGGAAGGATTTTATTGCTTGAGAAGTAGTGAGAAATGATCAATACTAATTTCTCATTAATGTGCATGTCATTCTTTAAAATCTTCATGTTGTATTTTTAATGTATTCTCTATCATTTTTTGGAACATTATAAAGTTGGCATCATTGAATATTTATCCCACATTTGAGGATGTGAAGGAAGGTACAATGAAGGGTCACAAGTCTTGATCCCTAACTTCATATATTAAAACCTCATATGAGTGGTCATAAAATAGATATGAATTATAAATACACTATGATACCATTCAAATATGATATGAAGTGTGTATGCTTTGATACCACTAATTTGAGGCCTAGGAGGAGACCCAATAGACAACCTACTTAAATGGATTTAAGAGGATTGTGAAAAAAATAAAATTTATAAAATATAAAGGATATGAAGTGTGATGTGTTAAATAATAATGAAAACAACTAATAATATGATAACTCATGATAGAAATATAATAGCAAAATTTTATTATGCTAAGCTTTGTACTATATCTAAGAGATTAGATTTTGGTGTTAGGTTAATGCACAAAGTTGGGGGACAAAAATGGTTTCATCCCCAAAATTTGTCAAATTGTTTTGCAAAGCCATTTTTAAAAGGGTTTATGCCTTGTTTTTAAAAAAAATTAGGCTCAGGCTTGTGCTTGAGCCTAAAGGGTGATGCCCTTTGGGCTTTTCAAAGGGTGTAAACCTTTTTCAAGACCCAAAAATCATTAAGTGTTTTTGGGTGTTGAAAAGGGTGTATGGCCTTTGTAAGGTGAATATACCCTTTCAAAATTTCAATCTTTTCCTCTTATGTTTTCCCTCTAAAATTTCTTTAGGTATAAGTTTGGGGAGGTTTGAAACTAGCCATGAAGCATCCCACATGGTGTTTAGGAAAATTAGGAGTCTTTTTTATCTTTATCGACACATTTTATTAGGATTATTATATTATTTTAAAAATAAATTATATGGATTTATAGAGGGGAATCTTATTTTTTGAATATATATATATATATATATATATATATATATATATATATATATATATAAATATTAAACTATTTTTATAATTATTACTTAAGTTCTACACAACATACCTCATTATGGACTATATACATATCGTTATAAATACTTATATATATTTTTTATAACTAATAAATTTTTTATAAAACTTATACTTGACCAATCTATGCATAATTGTCTATTATTTGAATAAAAATTGATTTTCATGAAGTTAATGCCAAAAATTTGTGTTCATACACTTGCAATTCCAATTTTTTAGTTGTCTTGACATGTAAAATTATTTTTAAAATATATATTTATTAAAAAATTAATAAAAAAATATCCTAACCAATATTTGACATTTCACCTATGCATATATGAATTTTTACACATCAATTCATTCGTTTACTCAAAATAAAGTGTTCGTACACATATAGTCTCCTTATTTTTTCAGATGAAAGGGTCAAGCCATTGTTATAAATGCATCTATTTCACACATTTTTATCATATGGGTATTGAAAAAATTTATACATTTATAAACTAAACTCAAATCTGCACAATTCATATTCTTACATCATTATCCAATTATTTTTCTAAGTGTTCATAACATTCTCTCCAAGTTTAAACTATTGTAATTTTTTTTATAAAAAGTGCCACTTTATACCCCACCTTTTGTCCCCCATTATCTAGCATCTGACTTGTCAATGTGCTTATTAAATTCATTTTCATCTACATATATGTAATCAAACTAAAAATAATGTTTTTCTTCACATTATATACAATGGAATAAGATGAATTGGAATTTGAACCATTACAAGAGCTAGTAACAAACACTTCATAATCAATGAATGTTGTGATGTCACTAATTGTCATTACTGAGGAAAAATAAGGTATACAATACTAACACTGCATGAGACATGTGGTCAAGTATAATTTGGATTCAATATTTCAAATTTTAATGTAGGTGAGAACCTAATGTCAATGTTACTAACATTAGTGCAAGGTTGGTCATGTAACAAAGGTGAACTATGATAAGACCTACAGACCTATATCCGTTTGGATCAAATAGAGACTTAATTGATATAATGGTCATGGTAAAGAGATTATATCTAAAAATTTAAAACCATCTTGGGGGTACTATGTTACCGCTTATGGTAGTACCTACAACTATCATTAATTGGTTCTTACTTTTTCCTGACACTATTGAATTTGACATGCTATTAAGATGACCATGGATTCACGGGATATGTGAAATCCCACATGTATTACATTAATGTTTGAATATTATCCATAATAATAAATTTTTTATACTTATAGGTATTCCATATGAATACCATATCTATCCTAAGAAATTTCCTTTGAATATACCACAACAAATTGCTATACAACATGTATTAGTTCCACTTCTATATAAAATTATGATTCCATGACATCCACAAGTGATTGATCTTCCTCAATGACCAATTATCCAATATCCTCTACATATTCAACCTATTCAAGTTCAACATACATTATTTAGTTTGTCACATCCTATGATAGTCTTAAAATATCCTTGTGAACATGTTCCATAAAGAAAATTGATAAATTATTCTTACATACAATGGAGTCCATAGGTTTCTATGACTACTATAGCTATATAATGAATACATGATCATATTGACCATACTGATGTTTCAAGATATTCTATATCTTATGACCATTTTTCAAATTCAATTAGTTATATGTGTGCTAATTATTCCCCATAGCATGTGATGCTTTAACCGATTGATATAGGACTTGCACTTGAGCATCCCAATGATCATAGGTTAACACTCCTAACCTATATTCATATGGTGTCTCAAACATAGTTATTATACGTATATTATTATTGATTACTTGTATGATCACCCTCTCCTAAAATGATTGATTGATTCCTCCATTATTCTATTTTACATGGATGTGGACATACACTTGTGCATTGATTATTCTTCTATCCCTTTTATTTTGATTTGATTATTGTTTTCATTGGCCCTTGCCTTTTGACTACATACCCCATTTCAAACAATAATTCTAGATATGCTAATATGACACATGAATACACACTCTTTATATTATAATGATCTAAGTACACGTTATTTGAGGCATTTTACAACTCAATGCATCATACAACTTTCCCACCTTTCCATAAGGACTAACTATGCTTACTTTTTTCATGGCACACATTTAGCTTACATGATCACATACTTTTATGCCTACACATATTATGAAATTTGGACATCAAATCATGCCCATTGGGGGCATGTGCATATTATGATTTATTTCACATACTCTTTTGAGACATGAATTTACCATACAATAGGATAATACCAATTGTCTTCATCTTCACAAGACTACCTTTTATACTTGGTTCACACTATGCATTGACAAATGCTATTAACTATTTGGATCCTTCATATTCATCTATTTTTGAAACCATTCCCTTTGGACTTATTTTATTAACCAAATTATTTATTATGATGATATGTTAAAAAAATACAAAAAACATTCAAATATTAAAAATATTAAAAATACATTCAAATATTTAAAAATACAAAACTAGGACCTATGCACAAATTGTCTTGATGGTACACATATTTTATTGATGTCATTTATCATATACATAGTGAGTTAAATATCTAATTTTATGCACATGTTTTTCATGGTATACATGAGTTGGATGTAACACATAGATTTTAAATATGAGACATGGACATACATATGTGTGACATTGATCACACCTATGGGAGACCTTTCTACATTGAGGGCATGCCTATAATGGGGGCATCTTAGCATATTTATTAGATTATATCTTTATATTATATTCCATTAATCATATTGAGATACTTATATTGTATATACATGAATTAATTATTCATATATTTTAGAGTGTTGTTTCTTATGGATTTATGCTTTACTATAATAGATGATTACATTAACTAATTATGTGGACTAACACTAATTACTTCATCCTTGCTTTATGTTGATGATTGTGATATTTTTTTATATTTGATGTGTTCTATATTTATTTTTCTATGTTCTATGGTTAAATTAATTATGTCTTGCCATGTCATGTGTCAGTTATGTTAGAGGATCCTTTAGTCCATGTCATGGCCATATCATGTCAGTTTAGTGTCATGTCTTGTCTGTTTATGTGCTTCTTGATGAATGTATGTGTGTTTATGAAATTTTCACTATGATATTATGTGTATATGCATGTTTACATACTATTATATGGAAGTAATTTATTAAAATTGTGCACTTCATGTCTTGATTTATATCACACACATCTTTATTTTGCTCTATATATTTCTATTGACATTTCAATGATTTATATCATGCATATAATAATAATAATATTATTATTATTATTATGTGTGATTCATGCATATATCATGTTGATATTGGCACCTATTTTTAATATGTATTATCATAATTATATCTTGTATGCTAATAACAAACAATTTCCCTTTCCTTGGATTACATGTTTCATATGTTATTGTTTTAGAGATTTAGTCTATGTCAAATAAAACATTTCACATTTTAAGATATATTATATGTTTTATATGGGTCAAATAAAACACATTAAGAGATATCCATATGATTTTTAGGGAAAAAATGATACATTTTGTGACATTTAAAGAAACATACATTGACATTCTATATCACTTTGAGAAAAAATTTGGCATTCTATATCACTTTAAGGAACAATCAGGACATTTGATATCACTTTAAGGGATACATTGATCATGTGTGGCATGGATTTTGTTCATAAAAGCACTTATATTTTATATATTGATGATTATTGTGGAATGTTAGTAATATGTGAGCACTTTGGGTCTATATATGTCTGCTACAGTTGATCCTTTTTACATACAAACCTAGTTTTAGGATTCCACAAGTAGAGGTTGTTATGGTGACACCCTTGTTCAATGCTTTGGACAAGAATATAATAATAATATATCATATTTTATCCTTTTCAATAAGGTTTGCTTATACTTATGTTAATTTGGTTGAGGAAAGTATGTTGGTCAAATTCTATCACAACCTTATGCAATAAAAATCAAGGAATTTACACTCCCCATATTATAGTTTTAGTAGTTTCATATCTTTGGGGCATGTTCATCCCATGATATTCTCAAATCAATTTCAATAAGTGGAATCTTAGTTCATATACCATCAGGTGTATTCATTCCTTACAGTTTATAATTTCAAACCCTTCGAATGATTAAAATT
The DNA here is from genome assembly GCA_037957365.1 of Torreya grandis. NCBI lineage: Eukaryota > Viridiplantae > Streptophyta > Pinopsida > Cupressales > Taxaceae > Torreya > Torreya grandis. The sequence continues at coordinate 1,409,565 of JARHVA010000229.1, read as the reverse complement.
ATTTTAGTTTACTTATCATGAGAGGACATTAATATACACAAGTTTTCATACATCTTTCACTTGGATCAAATAGTGCATTATGACTATACCTATCAACATCAAGTGTGATTATCACATGCAATTTTCTTTTTTCATTTCATTCTTTTACTTTATCATTTTCAATACTAGATTAAAAGGGGGCATAGGTAGACAACTAATTTTGGTTGTTGACACTTTGGAAACATTAGTTTGACATAATTGGATAATGTACATATATCTGAGTCTTGATCACACTTTCACTCTATCAATCTAGCCAACCACTATCTTATCCACCTCTATCCACTACACATATTTATGTAGGATCATCTCGTTCTATATCAAAACACCTTTAGAATCCTAGATAAACATTCTCCATACCTCAAATCCTTAGTTGTACTTTCAAGATACTTTTAGTAAACATAGATAATGTCAGCTATAACATGTCTCATTATGTCAATAATTTTTAGGGGCCCTCAAAATTAATTTTTAAAATTGGAAAATCTCCATTAGGTCGGCCTAGACATGTATCATGGGTTAGTTGTGGAGGGAAATTAAAAAAAGAGTCACCTATATATAAAAATCATCGCTAAGGTTATTTATCACCTCATAAAATACCTAACAAGACCTTGGATCATCTCTCACTCTCTTAGAACATTATTTAAAAGGATTATACACATCCAAAATATTTAATGAGCATCCCTAGAACATAACATAGATCCAAATTTGAATATAAACTAATCAAAAGTTGCATGTTTTCAAATGTCAAATATCAAAAGATGGAACTAAATTATATATTATTCATGATTTTTCACACATTCACATAAGTGAGAGAACTAAAGGAGATCTGATCTCTCTTTGGATTTTTAGAATGTTGAAAATTCTCAAGCATTCAATGGAGAGTGGGTGGTATCTATCCACCCCAAAGGGCTAACCCATTTTTATGTTATTTTATCAACAATATAGCATTTATGGCTTAAATTTGTTAATATGAATAATTATCCAAGATAAAATTTACACCAAATGTAATTCAAAAATATAAAGTGGGCATTAGCACATTTGAAATCAGATAAGTTTATCTTACCCCACAAGACTATAATAGACCCATTTAGTAATATGTGTTTATTGATACATCATTTTATTATGATAAATATAAAATGCCTATGATAGGTGACTATTTTCATATTGTTAAACAAAAAAATCATCTTAATCTTATTCAAACTTCATTGAAACAATATGGATTTGGACTAAGGTGTGCACATAAAATGGGATATAAAGGTGATGGTTAAAGTAAATCTGAGAAAGAACGTAAAGAATCTATTATTTTAAATGCTCATCACTTTAATCAATGAATTAGATGCAATGAAGATTATATCATAAAAGATATACCTTTTCAATTGAATCATGGATACTTATAAGGTTATAATCATGATAATGCTATGAAATCTAAATTTATGTATACACTTTTTTATAAATCTCATTAGAATCACGTTCAAGAAGAGAATAAATTTGTAACTATAAACATAGACATTTTGAATCAATTTATGCAAGAAATTCACCTATGAGTATCACCTTGGGTTCATTCACTAACAACTAATCCCTTAAAAAAATAAATGTTTAACTAATATGGATCTCTCAATTTATTATCATATGAATGATTCTATTTTAGAAATGGATGATCCTAAGAAATTAGTCAAACTATAAAGCAACCACAAAATACTATGTTCCTTATCAGAATAAATGTAGGAAATTTACTAAATATTTTGTTATTCCACATATAATTTTGAATAAGTTTATTAACTCTAACATTATTTTCACCCTATCAACACACATTATTTTCATTGTGAGTATCATAGAGTTAAAGGTCATTCATTAAATCAATTCTTTACTTTAATGGAAAAAAACTAGGACCTTATCGACTATAATGATATTGAAATCAAAGATACAATAATTAGAAAACTAAGTCATAAGTGTAAATATATCAATATCTAAAGGATGACTAAATCTAAATATTCATTATTAACTCAAATAGGTACCTAATAATAACTTGCATCAATATCAAATCTAAATAGAAAATAAACCATCATTACTTAGCTTCAAGGCAAGTTTAAACTCAATATACATATCATTGTTGTCAATAACACCACCTTTGATGATGATTTACATTGTAGATATGAGACTTAAACTAAATTCATGTGATCATGGATTCATAATTATCTTTAGGGGAATTGCGGTGACATTTTATTTTTAATTTACTTATTTATTGGTTTAACTTTTACTTAGTAACTAGTCATTTTTTTAATTCAATGGATTTTTGTGGATTTTATTTGTCACTTGGATTTGATTGTTTATTTTTTATTATTCCGCCAAGGATTCTATTTTATTCAAAAAAAATTATTCGCATATTTTTTCTTATTGTGTGCATGCTTGATTTTTATTTTTACCTTGTTGGTTTGGTCACCATATTTCCTAGATCCCTTATTCTGCAAGAATCCATACCATGCATCTATTTGGGTAAGGACCCTTTTGTGCTCTCTTATCTTGATTGTATATTTTCCATTAAGGTGTGTATCTTATACTACATTATCATTTCATTTATCATATATTTCCTACAAGGTGGTGTTCCTTGGTTACTTACATTATGTATATCTTATCTATATTGGGACTTGTCATTATTATGATTAGATTGATTAATATCAGCCACCAAGTGTTGTGATACTTACAAACTCATCATATGATTAATTGATTATATCTCATCCATATTTGGGCATGTCTTAGGGTTTTCCTTTCATTGAGTATATATTTCCTACATTGGGGGCAACTCATTTATGCACATATATAGATCAATTATATAGGGGCATACTATTATTGTGCTTCATTTATTATACATTCCCATTAGGGGCATGATGTTCCCACATTTATATAGATTTTTCATTTCTTATACAAGGTAAATATTTCCACATATGTCTTTTCATATATATTATTCACATTGGGATTTAATATTATTTGTACATTCATTACTATATTTTTTCCATATTGGGGCATATTATTATATCATATGTTTGTATTCTCTTGTTACAATGGGGAATATAATTTTTCCTCCTTTCTAGCTTCATTGGGGCATATCACTTTCCACCCATTTACATTTCCCTTATATTTATTTTGTTGCAACATATTAGTATTTTATTATTGATGAGCTTTGATGATGACATATTTATATGATTATATACATGTATTAAGAATGTGATTTAATGATTATTACAACTTTTGATTTTATATATGTTACACATAGTGAACATAATAATTGTTTTTTGAGATGAATGATATGCATGAACATACCTCACCTAAAAGGTGGGGTGGGGGGCGTGGGGTTGTTGTTATTTAGTCAACTTATTCTATTTTTGATTACATGAATTCAAGAGGTTAAAAAATATGTCAATGGGCTATAGATATTTTTTAAGTGATTTTAGAGAGGTTCCATATGTTTTCTTCTTAAGTTGGGAAGCATAATTTATCACTTGACATGGTCATTAGGATATAAATTCCTATTTCATAGTTTGTACACATGAAAAAATTCACTAGGAACCATGATAGTTTCATATTTTTCAAAGACTATAACATGTTTTTCATACCATAAAGTGTGTTCAGCTCAATTATTTATTTTCATTTTTAAATTATTATTTTTATTATATTATTATCGATATATTCAAATAATGACCTGATTGTAAACATTCATGCTTTTTTGTGGGTATAATCTAGATGTTGTCATATAAGCATTGATTATCACTCATAGACCCTCAAAGGAGATCAAGAAATTGATGCAAATATCAAGGAAAACTAATTTTTATATTTTGTAAATTTATAATAGATGAAATATAATATAAGGTAATTTCCTCTCTCTCTCTCTCTCTCTCTCTCTCTCTCTCTCCTCTCTCTCCTCTCTCTCTCTCTCTCTCTCTCTCTCTCTCTCTCTCTCTCTCTCTCTCTCTCTCTCTCTCTCCTCTCCTCTCCTCTCTCTCTCTCTCTCTCTCTCTCTCTCTCTCTCCTCTCTCTCTCTCTCTCTCCTCTCTCTCTCTCCTCTCAATCTCAATTTATGTATGGGTCTTGTATTTAATATGTTCTTGTATTTAAAATGTTGTTAGCATTTCTTTTGCATATATATTATTTGTTCACATTTATTTATTATCAGTGTGTTTTCTTTTATGTTAGGTGTTGAATTTTCTTCCCTTGCTTTAGGTTTTCACTATAAATCTAATTTATTAACATTTTGGTTTAATGATAATACCTATATTCAATATAAAGTGCTTTAAAACTTATATATTAACAATTTATTTTCCTCAATAGGACCCAAGATGCTCCTTGAATGTTCAAACCACTCTTTAAAGGTTTACCTCTTTTATCAAACCAATACGATATTGGTCTAAATAATATCAGACTAATATGAAACAACATATAATTTTGTGGTCCATTGTCCCCTTTCCTAGTTTACATATTTTACTATGCCCTAAATTTTTCCTTTCCTACTTCCATAATGTTAATTTACATGATAATATGGTCCTAATTTGAAATTTATAATTATATATATTAAAAAACACATTAATGCATTTACATCAATTTATATTGATCAACTTATATTTTAATTACCAAGAAGACATTTAGATATCACATTTACTTATTTCCTTTACCTATGTTGAAAATCATTATTGCATACTTGTACCAAAGAGGGACTTGTGATAGAGCATATATAATCTCTCTAGTTTCATTTTCATATCATATCATAAGGATAAGGAATGGGACTAGCATATACACATATATGATTGTTGACATGCATGAGTGTTGATTTACAACCTATCAAAAAGAAGGGGGATGAGTTGTTAGGATGTGGAGCTAAAAGCTTCAACTGGTGCAAATAGGGAGGAGGTTGATGAGTTCCAAGGAGACCGGCGTCGGCAGAGTGAAATGCACAAGGCAACCGACGACGGCAGGATGGACAGGAAGGCAACTGACATCGGCAGGAGGTCGACCGATGTCGGTCACCTCCAGATAGAGAGGGACCGATGTTGGTCACCTGTGGCAGTTCCATAACTACTTGTTCCATAGACAGTTAGTTCGTTGGACCGAGTGTTTGCATGCAAAGGCTATTTTTGGTCTTGAGTTGCGTGTCTAATTATTGTAATTAGGATAGTCTAATTATTGTATGCATGAGATCTATATAATAGACTCATAGGCTGTAGTGTAAACTTGTAGCTATAGAGTAAGAGAGCAATAAGCTTCTTCTGAGAGAAGAGAGCAATGGTGTGTTCCTCCTAGTGCCGCAGTACTAAGGTGGGTACTAGTTTGGAGAATCAACAGGGTTATTCATATTTGTATGATCTTAGTTAGCAAGATAGCATGGCTTCTTTTGGAGATCTACAATGGTGAGTAAGGTCTAGTGATTTGCAGGTAGCAGCAGAGAGCAGAAGATCTACTTGGAGTACGGTTGTGTACTTGACGTACTGGCAGTGTGTTATTGACTAGTTGGAGAGGTGAACATCAATTCTATATTGGAGTTGATTGTTGGGACCAAGAGAGAGATGGAAGAAGGTCTTGAGGTGTGGTGAGCCTTTGAGGTGGAGGAAGAAGTGGCATCTCCCTTATTGTATATTCTTCTGAGTGATTATTAATACAATTGTGTATTGTCTCTCATATTCCTATGTTGTTTCATATTTCTAGTTACTTATTGATTCTAGTTAAATTCCATGTTTAGTTGCTAATACAAGAAGTAATCATATGTGCTCTATTGTTAGAGCAAGATCCTGACACGTGGTATCAGAGCATGTTTATTGTTCTAGGTTCCTGACAGTTGGTATCAGAGCTTTTGGTTGGGTTGACTAACAGGTGGTTTCAGATCTGGAAGTGTTTTTGATTACAGGTCACTCATAGGGGTTTTAGATTGAGTGGGAGTATAGCAATGGCAGAAGATAATAAGCTACGAATGGAGAAACTGAATAACATGAATGGTCTAACTGATGGAAAGAAATAGCAGATAAAAAGAGATTGTTGGTCGACAGAAGATCAGCGTGTAGAAGTAGATGTTACAGGTGACGTTGCACAAGTTGCTCTGGATAAAGTAGAATCTTTGTTTACAGATTCTTTTGCCTCTTTCCATGCAGCCCGAAATAGAGCATCTTTTCATGGGTATGTCTTTGAAGACTTTGGAGAGATTTATGTAGGGGTTGGAGAGCCTTGTCAGATTATTGATAAAGGGGAAGTGAAGCTGAAATTGCAGACGGATGACACACAGTGGTTGAAGGAAGTCATGCAGGTACCAGTCTTGGAGATGAGTCTAATTTCTTCAAGAAATTTGGGTGATGGGAGATGCACTGTAACTCTCACAGTGGATACACTTGAATTAGATGGTGGTAAGAAAGTAGGTATCCTTTATCTATCTACTTATATCACTGATTCACCTTTTGTTACAGAGATGTGGCTTCATAGGCTTAGTCACATATGTAGAAGGAGAATGCAGGTTTTGAAGTGGAAGTCAGATGTCTTTGACAAGATAAAGAACTAAAAAGCCTTGGTTTTCATGGAGGAGATAACAGACAGAGATCAGGTGAGGAAACTAATTTATTTTGAGTAAGGCTGTGTTAATTTTAATAGGGTTTTGACCCAAAAGGAGCTCACAGTTAAAAGTTATCACTCACAAGGAAAACACAGAAACCGATGTCAGTTAGAAAATCGACGTCGACGTCCTCACAGTGATCGATGTCAGCTATGTGTAGACCGACGTCAGCAAAATAGGGATAGGTAAAAACTGGCGTCGGTCACGAGGACCGACGTCGGCAAGGAAGCAGTCGCAGGGAACTGACATCGGTCGGGTGCAGGCTGGGAGATGGCCAAGATCGGTCACTGGAACGGATATTGGGCAGACAGCAAGCTATCAACAAGTCTCAAACACTCATGTAGAGGTCAAAAATGGTAAGTGAACCTCATATTTGTTGTTCACCTTCTTTATTATTGCTTACTAATGGTTGAGAACCAGGAAGATGTATAGAGGCAATGTAGGTAGAATCCAGAAACAATGGGAGCATGGCATGAATTCTTTAGAAGAGAACCAAGCAGGAGATTTGGTAGATTTTTCAGCTAAGAGAGAGCATTGGGAGAGGAGTGGATTCCCTTATTAGAGAAGAGAGTGAATGGATAAGTGAGACAGAAGGCCAAGGTACATGGTCTTGAGGTAGCTGCAGGACATTGGTACAGGTTTTGACAGGTGGATGACTAAGCATGGCTTTAGTCAATGTCAGTGTAACTATTATGTTCTTTTCTTTACCAAGTGGATGATGAGTCGCGACATCATCTTGTTACTGTATGTGGAGTGGTTGCTTATTACAGGTTTACATATGCAGGGTGTTCTCTGAGCTAAAAGGTAAAGTTAGTTTCAGAGGTATGTTATGAAGAATTTGCTAGCAGTGAAATTCTTTAGCATAAGAGACATAGAGGATCACAGGTTGATTTTGTCTCAAATAAGACGCTGATGTGAAGGTGTTGGCGAGGTTCAAGATGTAGAATCGGAAAGCACACCAAGGGTTGGACAGTTCAAGCAGAGCTTAGAACAAGTGTTCAAAATCACATGAGGTCTAGTGTAGACCTGAGTTTTCCCAAGCAGTGGGAGTTGTCAGAAAGTATGGGGCCAATTCAAGGAAGAGGTACTGAAGGGCAGTTCAATGGATTCTTACAGGGATCAGCAGCAGGTCGACATGCTATGCAGGGTCAAGTTATTTTCTACATAGGTTTGTAGATGCGGATGTGGCAGGTTACTTGGATGACAAAAGCACAAAAGTTAGAGTAACACAGGGTGTGGTGGTTAGTCTTCAAGATTGATCTTGAAGAGGGATACAAGCCAGGGTACAAATTAGACAATGTACAGTTACAGGTATAGTTGTAGCTATTTATCTCCAAGTGGGATATTGTTAGGATGTGGAGCTAAAAGATTCAACTAGTGCAAATAGGGAGGAGGTTGCTGAGTTCCAGGGAGACCAGTGTCGACAGAGTGTAGTGCACAAGGCAACCGACGACGACAGGATGGATAGGAAGGCAACTGACATCAGCAAGAGGTCGGCCGACGTCGGTCACCTCCAGACAGATAGGGACCGATGTCGATCGCCTGTGGCAGTTCTAGAACTACTTGTTCCATGGACAGTTAGTTCGTTGGACCGAGTGTTTGCATGCAAAGGCTATTTTTGGTCTTGAGTTGCATGTCTAATTATTGTAATTAGGATAGTCTAATTATTGTATGCATGAGATCTATATAATAGACTCATAGGCTGTAGTGTAAACTTGTAGCTAGAGAGTAAGAGAGCAATAAGCTTCTTTTGAGAGAAGAGAGCAATAAGCTTCTTCTGAGAGAAGAGAGCAATGGTGTGTTCCTCTTAGTGCCACAGTACTAAGGTGGGTACTGGTCTGGAGAATCAGCAGGGTTCTTCATATTTGTATGATCTTAGTCAGCAAGATAGCATGGCTTCTTTTGGAGATCTACAATGGTGAGTAAGGTCTAGTGATTTGCAGGTAGCAGCAGAGAGCGGAAGATCTACTTAGAGTACGGTTGTGTACTTGACGTACTGGCAGCGTGTTACTGACTAGTTGGAGAGGTGAACATCAATTCTGTATTGGAGTTGATTGTTGGGACCAAGAGAGAGAGGGAAGAAGCTCTTGAGGTGTGGCGAGCCTTTGAGGTGGAGGAAGAAGTGGCATCTCCTTTATTGTATATGCTTCTGAGTGATTATTAATACAATTGTGTATTGTCTCTCATATTCCTGTGTTGTTTCATATTTCTAGTTACTTATTGATTATGGTTAAATTCCGTGTTTAGTTGCTAATACAAGAAGTAATCATATGTGCTCTATTGTTGGAGCAAGATCCTGACACGTGGTATTAGAGCATGTTTATTGTTCTAGGTTCCTGACATGAGTAAAGTATGCCTTTAATATTAAAACTAAAAAAATATGTCTTAGCAAGGTATTATGGTACAGATTATGGATTTATCAAAAGAGAATGAATTTAGGTTTTACTAATCCGAGTGAGGTTTCTATAAAGAATGCACTAATAAAAGGATCCATAGAGTTCTAACCTGACCTAACTTTTTACTCAACTATCAAGAGCATATTACCACTTTATGGAAATGTTTTCACTTTAATAACATTACAATATTGGTTTTCCACTATTAAAATTTTCATATAATAATTTCATGATCATATCTCTATAATCTTTCTAGGTGGTCTTCTACACTATCTCAAGACCCTTATCTCAGTATTTTTAGTCACTCCCAACAAATAGGTGAATTAGAAATCAATATCTTTTAACCCATTTTTTTAATTATCAATCACTTGATGTACTTTCATTCAATACCCCATAACACATAAGTATGTCTTTATTTATTTTATTTTACTATGTTTAGATCAACTTTTATAACGTGCATCATGTTAGTGGATTAGTGTATTTGTACCTAATGTAATATCCATTGTGAACTTTTCCATTAAAAAAATATTTGAGACATTAATGAAAGAAATAAGTGGAATGTCGATGTGTAACTAATGACACAAAAATAAAGCTAATGAACACTTGGAAAAATCTTTTGTTGTTTCCTAAAGAAATAAAATTAACTAATACTTTTAAGGGAAACAAGCTAGCCTTACTTCTTAAATACATTATCCCAATGGACATTTATAATGCAACATATCATTGGTAATATATAGCTAAAAATTAGAGTTGAAGACCTTGGTTTTTGGTTTGTGTTCAAAATTGTTACTTATATTTTAATAGTTTCTATAGCTATTTTTAAAAAATAACTCTTGTAACTGTTATAGTAGTTTATACTTGTTTGTGGTAGTTTATTTTTATAGGCTAGTATCATTTTAATGTGTTTTTATATTGGGTCAAACATTTTAATCATTTGACACAATACTTTGTTTTACTAACTATACTAAATAATATAATTTTGCAGTATCATTTAATCTATAAAAAAATAGTCATTTATGGTTATGTTATGATCAAGGGCACACATAGTTGGATAAAATAGAAATAAATGTTCCTTATACATAAATAAGTTTTGAGTTGAAATATTTTAAAATCATCACAAGCTTAGAAAGTATTGTAGGATTTGAAAATATCACAGGCTTCAAAAGAATCTTGTTGTTATAAAGATTTTATGTCTCTATGGTTTCTCTAATTATTTTATTTACTTTCCCAATTGGAAGTGGCATATACTTGTAATGTTATATAAATCATATTGTAATGGATGATATTATTCTGTGTTTGAGAGGTATAGCTCCCTTGTATGATATATATTTTTTGGGGTTTTGATTACTTTTAATCAAAAAGCACAAAAAGGAAATAGAAGGTAAATTATAGAAGATTGAAATTTGAATGTAAATGGAAGGAGATAGAGGTGAGGGTAAGAAGCTTGTATTGGAATTTGAACAAAAAGTATTAGAATATTTCCTTTAGAAAGAGAATGGAAGTATGGATAGAAAATTTAATAAGGGAAAATGATGATTCATAAGCATAAAATCTTCTTAAAAATCATATTTGTGTATTTTGCACAAAGTCTATACTTGGTGTTTTCAACACAACAATTATAAAGAGTGAGGGTATGCACATAATATTTAAAATGCAAGAATTCAATGTATTAATTCATTTAATAATAACAAGGCATATTTATATAACAAAGAATTCTATAAACCCATAAATAAACATGCTCATGACATAAATTTATTAACAATCCTTTAGCCACTTGTTGAAAATAACATATTGTAAATTAAATTGTAGCACGCCCTATTCTAGGGATGAGAGGATGAACACTTTTAAAATTGATTCAAAGTCTTTATACTAACTTTCACTTCTAAGGTAGATATGTGACTACCTTTAAGTTAAGTTTCAACTTATGACTTCACTTTGACTTAACTTAGCTTAGCCCACCTTTTTATCTTTTACATATTTAGGCACTTTAATTAAAAGACAAATACAAAACTTAAAATATTACATTAGTTTATAAATTTTTCATGTTACATATAATAATTAATTCTAAAAGGAATTGACTAGACTTACTATTGTGTGAAAGTTATTTATTTATTGACAAAATTGTAATGGACATACTTTAATTTTAAAAATAAAGCACTAACTAGGTCCACTAAGTTTTATCCATTAGGTGATAGGGTTTAGAATATTATGAACACTTATTCAAATTGTTACCATGTATGTACCACATATTCATATTTAAAAATGGGTCCTAGGACATTTAATTATGATTAAACTTGAGAAGTGAACCCATATATAAAATCTCTTAAAATCAAATATTTCACATCATTGGATCACTTGTTAAAATATATTTCCAATGTTTAGAATGAGATTTGAAAAAGAGTCTAGATGTGAAAAATATGACATAAATAAGAATTTATATTTTTTACTTTGTATTATGTCATAATAATCATGCATTTCACATACTTGAGGTGAAAATAACACCTATCTCACCCTTAAGGTGCAAATCACAACCTTATGTCCATTGAGGTGCAAATAAAACGTCTCTTATTTGAGGTGTGAATGATATATGTCTCACCCTTGAGATATAGATTACACTTTTCCTCCACTTAAGGTGAAAATAAAACCTTTCTTTCCCTTAAGGTCTTAATCACACTAAATTTCTCCAATTGAATGTTACCAAAAATATGTCAAGTTTTTGATTTTGAAACATTTCAATAATTTGATGCTTAAGATGGGGTTGACATGTGGGAACCAAATGTTTTGAATTTTTAAAACATTTGGGGAATCCAAGAACAAACACACTTGTTCTGATCCCACTTGTTAGGATCTTGCTCCTTAGAAAGAGCACAATATGATTACCAAACTTAAGCAATTAAATATGCAAAAATAACCAGAAGCACAAGTAACTAGAATTCACCAATAGCACAGAATATGAGAGACAATATACAATCTTATATTAATACTTGTACAAAAAAGAATACAATAAAGAGCCACCACACTCTTCCACCTTACAGAGGCTCGCTACACCTCAAGTGTATAGTAATTCTTCTTCAAAACACTCTCCTACCAAAAATGGTCCCAACACACAACTCACACTCAGAATTGGTGTTCACCTCTCCAACCAGTCAGTAATAACCCTACTAGTACACCAAGCACTCTATAGTACTTCAAGTTGATCTCCCATGAACCTGCAACTTGCAATTCAACAGACCATACTCACACATGTAGATCTCCTATGATCTTGCAACAACCTGCAACTCAATGATCTTACAATGGAAGGATCTTCCTTGCCTTCCTTATCAGCTCATAATTACAATACATGCCAATGGGTCTATAAATAGATCCTAGACTCAAACAATAACTTAGACTCTTAATTTAGACTAATTATCCACACAGCTCAAGACTCTAACTGGGCTTTACATGCAAACACTTGGTTCACTCAACTAACTATTCATGCAACAAATAGTTCTGGAACACATAGGTGACTGACGTCAGTCCCTACTTGTCTGCTGCTGCCGACGTCAGCCGACTTCCTGCCAATGCCGGTTGCCTTCTGCTTCATCTTGACCGATGTCGGTCATGCTGCCGATGCCAGTTCTACTGGTTCTTCAACAACCTTCTTTTCTTTGTCTGCAACAAGTTGAAGCTTTTAGCTCCACAACCTAACAATCTCCCACTTGGAGATAAATAGCTGTAACTGTACCTATACCTGTACACCGTCTAGTTTATTCCCTTGGCTCTATATCCCTCTTCAAAGTCACTCTTGAAGAACAACCACCACAAAACCTGTAGTGCAAAACCTGTCATCCAAATCACTTGCCACATCCACATCTACAAACCATGTAGAAAATAACTTGAACCTGCATAGCATGTGCACCTGCTACTGGTCCCTCTAAGAATCCACTGAACTGACCTCCAATGCTTCTTTCCCGAATTGGCTCTAAACTTGTGACAACTCCCACTACTTGGGAAAACTCAGGTTTAGTACATACCATGCACTTAACCTCATTATGTGAATCAAGACACCTGTTCTGTGAACTGTCCAACCATCAGCGTGCTAACCGGTCTTACACAATCATCCTGAAACAAAGTCAACATATGACCTTCCATGTCCCTAGAACACACTCATGCCAAAGAATCTTGTTGCTCCTAGATTCCTCATGACATCCCTCTGAACTAGCTTTACCTTTAGTTCAACAATACCCTATATATGTAACCCTGCAACAAGCACATCATACAGTAATAAGATAATGTAGCTAATATTATCCAACTTGGTAAAGAGAAACACAATGATCAAACCTCCATTGCCCTGCAGCTTATACAAGACCATATACCCTGATCTTCCATCTCACGTATCCATTTCCACTCTTCTTCATCTTGAAGATCCATTCATCTCTCAGTGCTTACTTCTAGCTGGCAACTCCATCCAAAACTCCTGTTTGGTTCTCCTCCAAGGAATCACATCCTCCATCCATGCCAAGCTCCCACTATTTCCTAGATCTACCTATTCTGCTTCTTTAACAACTCCTTGGTTCTATGCCATAAGTGAGAAACAAGTAGTGTAAAGAAGGGAAATGACGAATTTGAGGCTTACATACCCTTTAAGTCCTCCATATGGGCACTTGAGACTCCTTGACAGCTTGTTGTCCACCCAAAATTTGTCTCAGTGATCGATGCTGGTCACATCTCAGTCTGCACCCGACCGATGTCGGTTCCCTACGACTACCTCCTTGCCAATGTCAGTTCCCCCTGGCTGACGCTGGTAGTTATCTGCCCTGAGTCACCGACGTCAGGCTGCACATAGCCGACGTCGGTCCCTGTCTGGACGCCGATGCCAGTTTTCCTGCCGACGTCGGTCTCTATGTTTTTCTAGTGAGAACTGACTTTTTCCCGTGAGCTCCTTTTGGATCAAACCCTTGTCCAAAACACCCTTGCTCTGCTTAGAATTCTTCTGCCCCTTGTGCTAAACTCTGTCCGTCACCTTCTTCTTGAAAACCAAGGCTTTCCTGTTCTTGTCACTAACATCGGATTCCTCAAGAAACATCACCTTCTTCTTTTGCATATAGAAATCATGATCCATGCCTTCCAAATCTGAAAGCATACCCTTTGACTCAAGAACATGCATCTCTTTCTTATTCATGTGACCAAGCCTATTAAGCCACATCTTTGAATCTACAACTGAAGTAGATAACCTAGAAAGAGAATCAGTAATACAAGTAGATAGATAAAGCATACCTACTTTCTTACCTCTAGCTACAACAAGTGCACCCTTGGTAACCTTCCAAGAGTCTACTATGAGAGTTACTATGCAACCCTCATCACCCAAACTTTTTACAAAAATCAAATTTCACTCCAGAACTGGGACATGCATGACCTCCTTTAACACCTATGTGTTACATGTCTACAATTTCAGCTTCACTTTCCCTTTGCCAACCATCTAACAAGGCTTACCATCCCCTAAACAAATTTCTCCAAAGTCTCCCTGGACATACTCATGAAAAAATTCCCTATTTGGGGATGCATGAAAAGAGGCACCAGAATCTAAAACCCAAGATTCTACTTTATCCAGAGAACATACCAGAGCATCTTGTGCAACGTAATCCACAACATCTGCTTCTTCTTCATGTCCTTCATGTTGATCTTCATCCGATCTGCAATCTCTCTTTAAGTGCCCTTGCTTTCCACATTTCCAGCAGGTTATTCTGCCATACCTGGACTTGGATCTCCTGCCTATCTTGGACCTTGATCTCCCACGCTCTATCTTCTCTCTTTGCCTTCCTCTACCTTCAACACTCAAAGCATTTCCTGATGATTCACCTATGCTTTTCATGTGTATCTCTTCATTCAAGATCACACTCACAACATCATCCACTTTTAAGACTTTTGAAGCAGACACAGTATTAGAAACTGCCATTACCAAACTCTCCCAACTTTTAGGTAATGAACACAAGATTAAGAGAGCTCTAATTTCATCATCAAAAACAATATTGACTGAACTTAACTGGTTTACCAAACCATGGAAATCACTAAGATGACTATATACAGATCCACCATCCAACATTTGTAAATTAAATAAATGCTTCATAAGAAATACCTTATTTAAAGCTGAGGGTTTTTCATATAAATTTGCCAAAGATTCCATCAACTCCACCATTGTCTTACACTATGATAAGCTGGAAATCATAAATGATGCAAGACTCAATCTTATAGATCCTAGAGCCTTCCGATCAAGAACCTCCCATTATTCATCCTTCATATCCTGGGGTTTGCAATCAACCCCACCCAACGGTAAGTACAAATCTTTCTGATACAGATAATCCTCAATCTGCATCCTCCATAATTGGTAGTTCTTGCCATTAAACTTCTCCATTCGTAGCTTACTATCTTCTGCCATTGCTCAACTCCCACTCAAATAGAAGCCCCTGTGAGTAACTTGTAATCAGCACACACTAACCAGATCTGAAACAACCTGTTAGTATCCCAACCAAAAGTTCTGATCCCACTTGTTAGGATCTTGCTCCTCAGAAAGAGCACAATATGATTACCAAACTTAAGCAATTAAATATGCAAAAATAACTAGAAGCACAAGTAACTAGAATTCACCAATAGCACAGAATATGAGAGACAATATACAATCTTATATTAATACTTGTACAAAAAAGAATACAATAAAGAGCCACCACACTCTTCCACCTTATAGAGGCTCGTTACACCTCAAGTGTATAGTAATTCTTCTTCAAAACACTCTCCTACCAAAAATGGTCCCAACACACAACTCACACTCAGAATTGGTATTCACCTCCCCAATCAGTCAGTAATAACCCTGCTAGTACACCAAGCACTCTATAGTACTTCAAGTTGATCTCCCATGAACCTGCAACCTGCAATTCAACAGACCATACTCACACATGTAGATCTCCTATGAGCTTGCAACAACCTGCAACTCAATGATCTTACAATGGAAGGATCTTCCTTGCCTTCCTTATCAACTCATAATTACAATACATGCAAATGGGTCTATAAATAGATCCCAGACTTAAACAATAACTTAGACTCTTAATTTAGACTAATTATCCACGCAGCTCAAGACTCTAACTGGTCTTTACATGCAAACACTTCATTCACTCAACTAACTATTCATGCAATGAATAGTTCTGAAACACACAGGTGACCGACGTTGGTCCCTGCTTGTCTGGTGCTGCCGACATCGGCCAACTTCCTACCAACGCCGGTTACCTTTTGCTTCATCTTGATCGATGTCGGTCATGTTTCCGATGCCAGTTCTACTGGTTCTTCAGCAACCTTTTTTTCTTTGTCTGCAACAAGTTGAAGCTTTTAGCTCTACAACCTAACATTAATCACACTAAATTTCTCCAATTGAATGTTACCAAAAATATGTCAAGTTTTTTAATTTGAAACATTTCAATAATTTGATGCTTAAGATGGGGTTGACATGTGGGAACCAAATGTTTTTTAATTTTTAAAACATGGATGAAAATTTCAAAATATTTATAGATTTGAGGTACTTTCAAAACTACCCCAAGTTCATGGTTTTTCTAATTTATTCAACTAGATTTTACACAAAATCTGTTAAGTTTTAGAATTTGACACTCTAGACAAATATTATCCTTGGGAAAAAGTATACATGTAGGAATAAATTTTTTCAGGTTATGAAAACGTGAGGGGGAGAATAAAATTCACTTGAGGTGTGAATCACACCTATCTCATCCTTGAATTTTGAATCACACATGATTTCTCTGATTGGGTTTTACATAAAATTTGTCAAGTTTTAGAATTTGAAACTTTAGACAAAATTTATCCTTAGGAGAAGTTCCACATGTTGTATCCAAAAAAAAAAAAGTTTCATGAATTCAAATTTTGGATACATCACCCAAAAATACATTTCTTGGATTATCAAATCATCATATGCCTTTAAAATAATCTAATTCATACAAAAGCATTGCATTCATGTGAAAATATTGCATGCTTGAAATATCATTGTGTGCCTACAAAATTATCACATGCCTATAAAATCATTACATGCATGTAAAATAATCACATTCCTATAAATCATCACATGAGGGTAAATGCATTATATTCCTACAAAAGCATTGCATGCATTCAAATTCATCAGATGTGTTCATAATATTCATGTGTTGGGAAAAACATCATACACTTATAAAACCATCACAAGCTTCAAAAAGTATTGTAATGATGGAAAAAAATCATGACTTACAAAAACATCTAAATCTAATAAAAATTAAAAAATGTATAAAATTTATAAATGATCACAAAAATGTTTTGATTTGGATCATAGATTTACCTATAGGTTGTAAACTTTGATGTTAGAAGTGTTTTGAATTGGATCGACAGATTACCTAATTGACATTTTCAAGTTCTTGATTTATTTTTATTTTGAATCATCTATTTTTATGATAAAAAATAATTATAAATTTTGAGCGCGCGCACACACACACACACACACACACACACACACACACACACATAACATAAATTTTAATACATTTGAGTTTGATATAACTAGAGAAAAAATTAAATTTCAACAATTCCTTCTAAATTTTAAATGAGGGTGATTCAAGGAAACATATAATGTTTGGTGATCCATTTTTTTTTTTTGTAACATCTTGGACCATTGATTTTTTGGCAATCCAAAAAACATCTATCTTAGAATTCATTATCTATTTTAGTGGCCAACAATAACATATATGCATTTTTGGCAAAGTTTTATATAGGATGTCATTATCTAAAATATCCAATCATGAGTCTATAAATCCCAAAACTCAACCCAATTACAAACCTTCACCATTAAAATTTACCCTAACATACATTCCACTTATTGTATTCAGCTAGAATCTAGGTATTTGTAAATTTCTCTATTATATAGGGGGGAACTTAAATTTCATTTACTCTAGACATATCCAAGACGTAGAATTTATTCTTAGAATGAAATATATTTAGTATATTTATTAGACTTGTTTTTATAGTACTTATATTATGTTTTTATCCTTGAGTTTTAGTCACTAAAAATTATAATTATAAATGTATGCTAGAGTTAGTACATATTCAGAGGCATGTGATCTCACAAGAGCATCATCACATATTCAATCAAACTAGGTGTAGCTTCTAGTTTGTATTTATATATTCAAACTAACTATTACTATCAACACTTATCCATGTGTAAGTGCTCTTAAAATATTCACATGTACATGTGATTTTTTTTCATGATATTTAGAGGCATAAAATATTGTATCCATGCCCTGCCTATTTTAATTTGATATGTATCATGCACATGCACTCAAATTGAGGTATTATGTAGCCATTTAAAATTTCCCTTATAAATTTATTATTCATAAAATTGTATTATTCTATAATACCTATGTATTTTTAGATTATTCATCCAAATTAGGTATTATTATCATTATTCTATGCCCCCTCTTTTTCTCTCCTAGTTCTTATCTATCTTCCCTCTCTTCACTTATATTTTTAGTGGCTTCCTTAGAAATGCACTATGTATGCTTATAGGGGACTTGGGTATTTCTTTCTATTAGAGTACCATAGGGGGTTATGGTCTTTCCTTATGTATTTTTTTTACATTTTATATATTGGTTTGCATGAAAATAAAATTTTAGTTTTAATTCTAGAAATCTATAAATACATAGGTGTGTTAGTACATTTAGGCATCAAGATGCATATATAAAATCTTGAAATAAAATCTAGCATTTATTTTCACAGTGGTCTATTAAGCATTTAAAAATATTATAGATGATCTATGATGATACCCACATTAATATGATCAAATGGTCTACAACCTTATTATAAATATCCTAAAATCAAAGAGATCACTGAGATGAATCCAACACATTTTGAATGGGTTCAAATAGACTTTGTATGTGAAAGTTATGATCTATTGAAGCAAGCAAGGTGCAATGATGATGTTAGCATGATGATTGGATGTCTACGAATGGACCAATCAGCTATTGACACATGTACCAATGGTATTTTGACACATGGAATGTCAAAAAAAAAAATCCCCAAAATATACTATGATTTTCAAGAAAATATTAGTCTTAATAATAATTCATATGGTGTTGAAACTTTTAATTAAACATTATTACTAAAAAACCCTCTTAATATGGGATTAAATCTCACCCAACATGCATGGAAGCTTTATCCAAGCCCAAAAACAAGGAAATGGAAGGAATCCTAATGTATTGGGTAAATATATAATACTTTAACCCATGAAAAAAGGGCCTTTGGAGCATTACAAAAGACTCTTTTTTACATTTGAAAAACATATACATGGAAAGAAGAAAACTTATTTTTTAGCCTTTAGAGGAGAATAAGTAAGAAACAAGTATGTGTCCTTTTATGCAGGAAGAAAAACTCCCATACATGAGATTATTTTATATACTTTATAAAGGTAGAGTATAGGTTATTTTTGTCTACCAAAGTCATATTTGGGTGTAAATAGTATATGTAAAGTGTATTTTTCACCATTTAATAGATCAGTTTGAGTGCTTTTCAAACCCAAAAATTTATTCCCCAAAAGGGTGAACTATGTTATCAATCTAATTTGCATTTTATCTATTTATATTCATTTAATTGATGTTTTCAATTATTATTGAAATTTATTTTAATCAAATAATCCAATTTCACATACAAAGTCAAAAATTGGAAAATTGTGAGTGTTTTGCATTAACTAACAATTTGGATCAAGTTTGGTATTAGAGAAATTGATCGGGGATATTTTAACGTGGTTTTTGGATTTCCAAGTTTTCATTTTGCATGCTAACCAAGTCTAAGATCAAGCAAGGTGAAGGATCACTTGAATAATATAACCCTCAAATTAGTGAAAAATGTGTAAGTCAAGCCATAGATTCTCCTAGAGGAGAACTAGAATTAGAAGTGGCCTTTCATTAAACTTTTATCGAGATGAAGATGACGGTGGAAGATTTGTATCATGAAAGGAAGATGAGAACTAAAGTTAAACAAGAGGAATAACCCTCAACCAGTGGTAAGGGTAAAGGATAATAATATCCTAAATCTCCCCCATCTCCTTCCAAACCTTCTCCTTCTTTATTTGATGATAAGCAAAAGAAAGTTTTTGATTCCATTTCTTCCATCCTAAAGCTCTATGTTAAGTTTGATTTGCCATTCTATAATGGAGAGATTAGTGCATAGAAATTGGATCATTAAATCAAGCATATTGAGGTGTATTATAGGGTTTAGAAAATTATGGATGATGAAACACAAATCAAGTTAGCTACTCTTTGCATGGGTAGTACAACACTCATCTAGTGGGAGAGTTAAACATAAGAAGATCTCTTAAAACATGGTAAAGAGATTTATTCTTGGGCTGATTTTATTTTTGCAATGAAAAATAAATTTTATCCATTAGGATACATACAATAAGTTACTATGGATTGGTAAAATTTAAGTTAAATTAAGGGTCAAAATTTACAAGATTATACTCAAGAGTTTAGAAAGAGGGATTTAGTTTTATGTATTCCTTTTTACAATCAAAATACTATTTTGAAATATATTAGTGGGTTACATAGTTACTTAAGGAATACAATCCTTATTTTTAACCCCACTAATCTTGATAAAGTTTTTGTCCAAGCTATCATATTGAATCAAGGAGTAAAGTGACTAAGGATAGGGAACACTTCACAAAGAATCCCAGTAAACCACCTGAAAGTAAAGGTAAAGGAAAGGGTAAGATAAAATATTCCTCCACGGTTAAGAAAGAGGATGGGAAATTTTTTTTATATCATTTAAATAGATAAGGACATGAAGATGCTAAGTGTTGTAAGCTCCATCCAAAATGTAGGCCAAAATGGCTCAGGAACAAGAAAGGTAAGAAGACTAATAATATATTGGATTTGATTATGGTGATGAGACCAAGGTCACCACCATGGGCATGAAAGTTTCATCTTATTCCTATTTTATCTCTAAATATCTTAATTATTATTCTTATTTACATTCTAAATCTATGCATGATGAAAATAAAAGACATGAGTTATTCCACATTAGAGTGATTTCTAAGCATACTAAGATAGATACTCTTTTTGATAGTGTATCTCAAGATAATATCATTTGTAAATAATTTGTGAAAAAATTAGGACTTGAAACTAAACCACATCCTAAACCATACCATTGAGGATGGGTGTGTTATGATGTTAAATTTCAAGCCATGAAAATATGCAAGTTAAGATTTGCAATCACCTCTAAGTTCATTGATGAGGTAGAGTTAGATGTGGTTCTAATTGATATTTTTGGTATTATTCTTGTAATTCCTTATTTGAATAATATAAAATCAATATTATCTATGGAAAATAATAAATATTTGGTTGTAAAAGAGGGGTTGAATACATTGTTAGATCCCATCAGATAAAATCAAACTTGTCATTTGTAACTATAGGACAGATGAAAAGGCTTGTCAATGAAATCAATAAATTTATACTCATGGTTTTAAAAGCCAAGGATGATGATAAATCCAAGGATATATAAGGTTTTGATCCTAGACATAAAAATTAAATGATTAAGATTATGTCTAACTATAATGATGTTTTTTAGGATCCATAAGGTTAACCTCCTAAAAGACATGTTCAACATGAGATACAACTACATCAAGGTGCACCTCTTCTTAATATTGGAATGTATAGGTTGTCATGGAAAAAAATAAATAAATAAAGAATCAAGTTCAATATTTTCTTTAGAGAGGGTTTCTCTTTGTGGTTCACCAATTGTCTTAGTGCTAAAGGAAAATAACATTTGGAAGATGTGTATAGATTTTTAAGCATTGAAAAGTATTATGATAGAAAACTAATGCCCTCTTCCTTGTATTGATGATATTTTAGATCAATTTATTTTTTTGTTTATTTCACTAAGTTATACTTAAGAAATGGTAATCACCAAGTTAGAATTAGTGAAGGTTATATTTGGAAAACTGGTTTTCAAAACTAAGCAAATTCTTTCTGAGTGGTTTGTTATTCCTTTGGAGATTTTTAATGCTCCTAATACATTCATTTGGGTTATTAATGATGTATTTATGACATTAATAGATGATTTTATAATAGTCTACTTATATGATATTTTTATCTTTAGTCAAAATTGGGAAGATCATATACAACATATTAAGAAAGTCTTAGAAATTTTGCAAAGGGAGAAATTGTATCTAAATATGTCTAAATGTGAATTTGGAAAAACATATTTAGTATATTTAGGCTATGTTTTAGGGGATGGTAAACTAAAAATTCATCCCTCTAAAGTTGAAGCCATAATTAAATGGCCAAATCCTAATGATGCAACTATAGTTAGAAGCTTCTTAAGGACAGTCTAAAATTGGAGAAAGTTTATTGCTAACTTTTCATTGATTGCATCTCCTTTTCATGATTTTAAAAGTAATAAACATTCCTTTCACTGGGGAGGCAAGTATATAAAAGCCTTTGACATGATGAAAGAAAATATAATCATATCCCTAGTGTTAGCACTTCTAAATTTATAGCAACCATTCAATATTGAAACTGATGCAAGTGATTATGCTATGGGTATAGTTTTGATGATAAGGTGAAATATTATTTTTTACCATTTTGAAATTTTCACAAGTGTAGTAAATAGATAATCTACCTATGATAAATATATGTATATTTTGGTTCAAAGTGTGAAAAATGGAAGTATTACTTAATGGTAAAAGAGACAATCATCCATATGGATCACTAACATTTATAATATCTCCAATCACATTCAAAGTTACAAAAATCAAGGTACTTTCGTTGGATTAGATTTCCATCTCATAATCAGATATAATAAAGGTACACAAAATAAGGTAACTAATATGATTTCAAGACCTCCTATTATTGAATCTATTCTATTACAACATAGTTATTTGATGCATAAAAGTTATAAGCAACAATATTCCAGAGATGGTGATTTTAAGGATGTCTATGAATGTCTAACCCATGAAAATTAGGTAGAAGAATTAGAATATCACATGTATAATGGATCACTATATCATCTTGGTAAGTTATGAATTCTATAAGATGAAAGAGTCCATGTGATTAGGGAAGCACATACTTCTCTAGTTTCAAGTCATTTTTGCATTGGGAAAATAATTACACAAATTTAGAGATTTTGTTATTATCCTTAAATGTATGAAAATGTATCCAAATATGTTAAAAGTTATATTATTTGTGACACTAAAAAGCCTAGTAATAGGAAGCTATCTTATATACCCAACTTACTATACTAACCCGTCCATGGGAGAGTGTTTCTATGGACTTTATGGGTGGATTTCCTATGTATATAATAAAAATCATGACTATTTGCATGTGGTTGTGGATGAATTTAATAAAATGTGCATATTGATGCCTTGTAAAAAAATTTCATAATCAAGGAGACTAAACACTTGTTATTAAACAATTTTTGGGTCTAGTTTGGTTTATCCACATCTATTATTTTTTATCTAAATTATGGGTTCATTGGGAATTTTTGGTCAAATTTGTGGGACTTGATAGACATAAAAATCAATAAGATAACTATATTTCATCCATAAAATGATGGTCAAATAGAAGTGGTCAACCATACAATGGTCATTTTCTTTGAGGGTATTGTATTAAGTATCCCAAGCTTTGGAATGGACTCTTGAGTTATATTCAATGTGATTATAATCATGCCATACATTATTCTATAGTTAAATCTCCTTTTGATACTTGTTTTGGTTATTTGCCTAAGTCTCCCTTGGATTTCACTTTTGGACAAGAAAAAATGACAAATGGAAGTAAGGATGAAGATAAATACAAGAGGTTAATACATAAGGTTCAATCCATTCATCAAGCTATCTAAGAGCAATTAGAAAAGAGCCAAGCCAAGTACAAGGCTAGGCATGCAAAGCATAAGGTTGATCTTCACTTCCAAATTGGTGATCTAATTTGGCTTCATATAAGCAAATAACATATTAAAGGATGAGGTAAAAATCTCACACCAACCAATTATGGCCCATTTGAATTTTTTGAGAATATTGGTAATAATATTTTTTAGTTAGAACTACCACCTTACATGCATATGTATTTTGTTGTAAATATTGCAAATTTGAAATTGTATGACCCACATATGATCACAAATCAAGGTGAGAGTATTCAAGTATCTTCTATATATGATTTTTCTCTTGAATATCTTGATGAGTTACAGGAAGACATGATTCTTGACAAGAAAACAATGACATCACAAAGAGGAGATGTTGAATACCTATGAGTTGGCCTAAAAGAAACAAATCCAAGCAAAGAAAGGTGGATGGAAATTGAAAAAGTGGATTTGTAATCTCACTTATTTTTAGAATAAAACTAGAACTTTGGTGGTCTAAAATATTTTCAGTGGGGAAAATTAATCCAAGA
This sequence comes from Torreya grandis, assembly GCA_037957365.1. Classification (NCBI taxonomy): domain Eukaryota; kingdom Viridiplantae; phylum Streptophyta; class Pinopsida; order Cupressales; family Taxaceae; genus Torreya; species Torreya grandis. Next base: position 1,385,119 of record JARHVA010000229.1, on the reverse strand, counting down.
AAATCCCCACACCAATATGATCAAATAGTTTGTAACCCTATTGGAAACATCCCAACATTAAAGAGATTGATGAGATGAATCCAACACATTTTGAACAAGGTCAATTGGAATTTTTATATTAAAATTGTGATTGTTAAAGCAAGAAGATTACAATGATGATGTTAGCATGGTGATTGGGTGTGTTCAAGTGTCCCAATTAGGGATTAACATGTGAAAAAATGGTATTTTGACACATGAAATATCTAAAAATAAGTCCCCAAGATATGTTATAAGTTTCTTATAAATATTGGCCTTAATTCCAATTCATATGCTGTTGAAACTTTTATTAAAACATTATTATTAAAAAAACCTCTTAATATGAATTTAATTCCCACTCAAAATACATTGAAGCTTTATCCTAGCTTAAAAACAAGGCAATAAAAGGAATCCCAAAAGATTGGGTAAATAGATAAGACTTCAATCCATGAAACAAGGGCCTTGGGAGCATTATAAAACTATCATTGTTGCATTTGAAAAACATATACAAGGAGAGAATAAAATGTGTTATTTAGCCTTTGAAGGAGAGAAAGTAAGAAACAAGTAAGTGTCCTTTTATATAGGAAGAACAACTCACATACAGGGGATTGTTGTAGAGACATCTTAAAGGCATAGCAAAGGTTATTTTTGTACACCAAAGTTAAATATTTTGGTGTAAATAGTATATAGAAAGTGTATTTTACAACATTTAATATATCAATTTGAGTGTTTTTAAGACCTAGAGATGTAGCCCCCAAAAGGGTGAACTCTATTATCAATTTAAGTTGTGTTTTCTCTATTTATATTCATTTAATTAATGTTTTTAATTAGTATTGAACCTAATTTTTATCAAATAAGCCAATTTCATGTAAAAAGATAAAAATTAAAAAATAGTGAGCATTTTGCATTAACTAACAATCTGGATCAATAGAGAAATCAAGTAAGTAATTAGAAAGCATTTATTTTAGAATTTAAATCATAGCAATGACACATTACATAACACTAATCATCTTGAATGAAGTATTAATGTACTTAATTGGTGTGTTGTTTTAGATATTGTATATTGTGGATGGGATTGATAAATAGTCAATGCTTAAAAACCTTACTAACCTATAACACAAGTCTCAAAAAAATCCTTTTACTTATCATTTGTGGTTCAGATGCCCTATTAGGGTTTGGATAATTAGTGTAATTCCTAGTGATCTTTGTAAAATTTAAAATGTTGAGCAAGGTTTTTGGAATCCCAAATCTAATGAACAAGGATGAAAATATAGGTTGCAAATTTTTTACACTTCCCAACACTATATTGTCTATGTTTTTGGTGACTAGAAGTGGACTTCACATTTCTAGGGAGATTCTCTATTCACTCCATTTTTTTGAATTGAATTCATCTTATTGTTTCAGTCTATTTTGTCCTATCAAATATTTGGGATTAAATAAACTCTTTTAAACCCTATTCTAATCATTTATTAATATAATATTAAAATATGAATTAAATCTAATTTTATATTTTATATTATATTTATTTAAACCTAGTTAAATATTTATAGATATTTGTATTACAAATTTATTTAAATCCATTTATTCGTAAGATAGGATACCATGAAAAATTATTCTCTTTATGGGACCATGTCTTTAATGGTGCTTTAAGCGAGTGATTGGTGTTACAAGAGAGTTATTTTTGGATAAAATAATATTATAAAATGAACCCTTTGACTAAGAGGTATGGATGTACTTATAGAACTCATGCTTTACATTTATTTTCTCCTTTTTAAAATATCCAAAAAGAAAATTCATTAATTTGGCCAAAATAGAAACTAAACTAGAACAAGTGTGCAGTCTCCTCACTTATGAAAATTCTAAATACATAAATATCCATATATTCCTAGATTGCACTTATCACTTGAAGGATACTACTTGTTACCACAATCAACCTAATTATAATTCATAATGACTACTATGAATGTGAGATATATATCATAATATAATATAAGTGAATGTTTATGCATATATTTATACCTATAGGGATGGGGTTATAGGCACCCCCAAGTAAACAATCCCAAAGACCAGACTAGACTACATTGTCCACCATTAGATGGCAAGTCAACCTTTGCATTGAACAAATGTTAAAACATTTTTTTGGCTTCATAACAATAATAATATTAAGACTTCCATTTTGTAACATCATGGAAAAGACAAGAAAGTTAGAAAAAATGGATACTTATATTGTCCAACTCATTACTATGTTTAGTGTAAACAATGCCACATTTTGGATTAGAGTTGCATTGTCAACATTTAATTTTTTTGCCATGGAGCTCATTTATGTTGTAAACCTGATGTAAATATTGTACTAAATTACAATACAAACATAACTTAACACATGTACCATGTTTGCCTCACAAAAATTTAAAAAATAAAAAACGTAAATTGAGAGGGCCTAAATACTCTCCCACTTTAATTTTATTTTTGCATCGCATATAAAAAGATGGAGAGAGAGAGAGAGAGAGAGAGAGAGAGAGAGAGAGAGAGAGGAGAGAGAGAGAGAGAGAGAGAGAGAGAGAGAGAGAGAGAGAGAGAGAGAGAGAGAGAGAGAGAGAGAGAGAGAGAGAGAGAGTAATATATTTGAATACCAATGGAGTTTTGGGGGAAAATTGAGAGGAAGGGGAAGGAGTGGAAGGAAATAAAGAGTATATCCAATTAAAAATGAGGAAGAGGAATAATATGTTGAACACCTGAGAAACTAAATATTATAGGTATGTATTTTTTAATTTTATGTATGAATTTAATTTATGTTTATGTGATTACTAAAAAAATTTAAGGAAAACCTGAGTAAAACCCATTAAATAACCCTAAAAAAAATCATAGGAAAAAAACCTTGGGGTTAACCCTTAAAAAACCTCAAAACCCATATATAAAATATCGATATTCACTTCACTCTCTTATATATCCTTAAATTTTACTCAAGTCATAGTAGCATCTTTGATTTATCTAATACTCAATTCTAGCTTGCATGCAAACTGTTTGATAAAATTCCCAATTTGGTTTCCTCTTTTATCACACAATTTTTTTTTAATCTATTTATCAATATTAGATATTTATAAATTTATTCTTCCATTTTGGTTCATTTTCAACTCTCTTGAGTTGGATTGGTTTCCCTTTCATTTCCTCCTATAGTTGCATAATATAAACATATATTTAGCCTACTCTAAGTTTGTAAAAAATCATAACGACTTTGTAGCTTTGTACTCATTTTGCATTTGAATATGTTAAGTTTATATTTCAACTTTAATTCTATAATACTTAATATTATTACCTTTCCTTTACAACATTTTAACTTTAAAATCATTTGGAAACATATAGGAAATATTATTATTTTAATCATACAAAACCTATTTGAATAATTCAAAAACTTTAATAACATCTTAGTACCAATATTATTATTGTTGTCCTTAAATTTTATTGTGATTTAAAACCTTCAATTATCTCTATTCATTATTCAACCTTTCCCATTATTTACATTACATTCCCCCCCAGAAAAAAAAAGTTTATGTTTTTTTACTATTTGTGCATACCTCAAAGACCTATCCTTGTTCTCATATGTGTAATGTATTATTGAGTTTTGATGAAACATTGTTTTGAAGACAATAATATGGAAACTTGACTTAAAAAATAAGATACAAATTATACTTGACAAACATGTTTCATTTTATTTAGCAAGCTAAATTATTATTTTAAGTATTAGGAACAAGCGATCAGTGGGTCAATTCATAGAAAAATTAATAAGAAGGTGTCACACACTTTGGTTGTATTTGTGCTACCACACAATGTGATATTTATGATTATTAATATAGATATTTTTTCCCCAAAAATATAAAAACATCAAGTACCCTAAGGGAGACCCCTAATTTTTTTGGAAAAATGCCTTGAATTGACCCAAATCACATATTTCCTTTGTATTGTAAAATCTAAAATTCTACCTACAATTTGTAATTTGAAAAATTGTAAATTACTTGCTAAACTCCATATCTGATAATACATTAGCTGATGGACTATGGAGATCTAACTACAATTTGAAATTTTCAAAATTTCAAATTGCAGCCAAACCTCCAAATCCTACAATACATTAGCCATTAAAAACTAGAAACCCATGTGTAATTTATAATTTGCATAATTTAAAATTGCAAGTAGAGTTTTAGAATCCTACAAACCAAACACCCCATGGAATCCAAAACTTGAACTAAAATTTGCAATTTTCAAAATTGCAAATTTTAGTTGGAGTTTTTCTTCCCGTAAAACACTCTACCTGGGATCCAAAACTTAGAGAGTAATTTATAATTTGTAAAATTGAAAATTACAATCTAGGTTCCACTTCCCACCATCAACATAGCTTGTAGAATGTAGAACCTCAATTACAATTTATAGTTTTTCAAAATTTCAAATCTCTCATGGAGTTTTGCTTTCCCATTTTCATAGAGGTCAACCTATCCCATATAATGGAATCCATAGGTCAACATGCAATTTAAAAAATTACAAAAGTGTCTCCAGACTCTGGATCTCCACCACCCACCACCATTGAAGCATTAATTGTAGTATTTTTTATATAAATTAGTGGAATTAGGATTTTTTAGTCATTGTTTAATTCCTAATCAAGTTTGAAGCTCTATAAATTTGCCATCGACCCTGAGCTGCATGCCAAGCATGACCATACAAACCTTGAGCCACATCTATAAGCAATGTCATGACATCATTACACCCTTGCATAATATTCCTTGCATTTTTTTCCATCTTTCCTACAAATTAAACTTGTTTAAAATATTTCCATTCCCATAAAAAGTTTCAATTACAATTCCTAAGGTTATCATTTCTTGCTTAGATGCTTGGCATTTTAGGGTTTTTCATCATAGTATTCTAGGCTATCTTGTTAGGTATTTTTATAAAAAGTTTCAATTTTAAAGTTTTATTTATACACTAAAATCCTAGGGTATTCCCAAGTTTCACATTAAAATCTAGGGTTTCTCTAAATTGTAAAACTAGGTGAATATACCAATGTATATTCGCATAACCAAAGAATATTTCATATAAGATTCCTCTAAGTCCTTGTGGAGTCTTGAATTGCTTATATCACCTCTCATTCCCATAGTATTTCAACCTATAATGTGTACCTCCCATCTCCATGGTATTCCCCATTACTTCAAACACCTCCCATTTCTATTGGAAAACTAACCTATATTTTACACCTCCAATCTCCATTAGAGATTTAAACCTATTTTTGTAGATATACTTTCCTATATAATTTTCACCTACTTAGATCACATCTAATCTCCATAAGGGATTCTACCTACTTCCATAACTTACAAATCCCACCATCTTATGTAGTTGGTTTTCACTAAGCATTCTCTCCAAAATTCATGTCTAGGAAGGAGATGAAGTTTGAGTTGAAAGGACATGGGGTGACTCTCAGTCTAGAATAAAAAACCACTAGGATTATAAATACAGACCTAGGTCACATTGACCTAGGTGACTTTTAGACCTGGATAAACATAGAGTTCAATAAAGAATGGATTCAAAGTATCTATGACTCTAGACCTCCATAAATAATAGCTTTCCCCCTAATGGTACAAATCCTTGAGCTAGTGTTAACACTATCACAACACTATAATTCTAATAAGAGAGAGGTCTTGAATATAAAAAGGGTAAAGGATTTTAAATCTAGACCCAAATTTCATTGATTTAGTATTTGTGATACCAGAGTTTGAGATTTATCTAGACATAACTCCAAAAACATCCCAAAAAGTTCTTTCAAGAAATAACTTAGGATACAAGAGAGTGATAAATAAATAATGTCTTAAGACACTAAAGGTTGCCTCCACTAGATTGCTAAAGACACTAGAAGGAATTGCTTTTAAAGATGAGATTAGAGACAATAATATTGCTACACAAGATCACTAGTAGTCCTAATGCAAAGAGTTTCCAGGAGTAGATGTATTAGTAAATTTGGGTCATTCATGAAAATAAACAATAAATCCACTAGGACCAGTTCATTAGTGACTCCCCCCATAATTAATTGATGGAGTTACAAATAATAGGTATCATCTATATGACTAGCTACTTCGTTTACTTATTGGACAAGGGGAGAGCTTTCCCAAGGCTCAACATAGTGGTTGGTGAAGAAAATAAGGTGTATAACTATTATCTTGACCTCACTCTAAAGGCTAGTAGACAACACTTTAGGAGGGTCAATGATGCATTCATCTTTTGCATCATAATAATGTTTGACAAAGAACTTGAGAGAAAAATATTCTCTGATGTAGCTACTATATAAATCACCTAGTGGGGTTCCTAATTCATTCAGTTCTCCACGTATTCCTACATCAGGGTATGTGGATTCAGTAGCTACCCTTACACACTCCCAAGATATGTTAGTGACAAATGGGCATTGATGGAGCTAGTGAGATAACTTATTGAGACTCATAAGCTACTATCCATTAAACACAAGTCAAGAATTCATTTCTCAATCAATATATATAGATACACATGCCCCTATCTACTCAAATCCAAGTATGCTAATGTGGAAATGACACAGATGACCCTAAGGGCTTTGGAGGTGAGTCCATACTATGATGTTCATGGTAACATCACTAACACATTATGAATCTCAAAATATTCCCATGTTCCATACTTTAAATATTATTAGGATGATTTAGATGATGAAGAGGAGGTTAGATTTAAGGACCACTCTAGAACGACCTTGGATAAGGTCAAATATTTTGATTTAGATAGTCCCTAAGGACTTATGTATGATGAGTCCTTGGTGTACAAGAACTACTACAAACATATCATCACCTAACCCCTTCCATCAGTAAGGTGGTCAATCCCTAAATCTTTCTCCTTGATAGATATAACTACACATGTGATCAATAAAACACTCAATTGGCTCAGAAGTAAAGGGGTCCAAGTGACCAAGGTTGCATTGAGTATCATATAAAATCTATTAAAACTCAAGGAGCAATTAATTCCTCCATCAATAGAGGGTCCCATTGGTATAATAGGAGAGAAATTAGAGAGGCCAATAATCTCCCATAAGAAGAAGAAATCTAGGGATAAAAGGAGGTAGTCAAGCAAAAATGGAGCAATATTAGATCAAATAATTGTCATTTCATCTAAGGACATAGTTTTAGTTGAAGCATCCATAGCTTCAACCCCCATATCAGTCATAATGACAACTCTTATCTTTGTAGTTCACCCACAACTTATTTCTATTTTTTCTATGGCTCTAAAACCTCCCCCTCTTGTCTCCACTCCTCCACCCCAAGTGACTCCATCCTCCATTCCCACCACTTTACCCAAAATAATAAGTTCATTGCAACCAATGAAAATAATTCAAGTGGACACTTAGGGTCCCCCTTTAGTGGATACTTAAATTTCCATTCCACTTTCCCTTCCCACAATTTCACTCCCTCTTTCCACAATTATTTCCATTCCATTTACAATTCCCTCCATTCCATCCCCATTGATTTCCAATACTACTTATCAATATATAGCCATGCACTTATTCATTCTGAATTTAGTTCCATTGGTCATCTCAACTCTTGTGACAAGTATTGATCCATATTCATCCCCCTTCATCTTCCCTACCTTACCACCCCTGAGTGGTCCAACCCATTTGATTGACTCATTAGATGCTTTGGCCTCTACACTTCCACCAATCCCTAAGTTTTGAATCCATGTATCTACTCCCCTATTAATATCACTTCCATCTCCTACACCCCTAGTAAACACATATATTCCCATTACCCCATCTCTTCTAATTCCATAGTTACCCCAACCCCTTCAATGGAGATAGGAGAGAAACAAGTTCTTGATGCAAATGTGGACTTACAACATACAGATGGAGAAGAAATTACAAAGACATCTGTCAAATAATCAATAGTAGTATCATCACAGGATTCAAAACTTATCACCATGCCTACTAGTGTAGTAGTTTTAGCTATAGATTCTCAAGTGATAGTGTCACATATCAGGATGCTACACCTATGTGGTTAGGACAAACAACGGGGAAGAAACATAAGCAAATGGTTTCTCCCAATACATTGGATTTTGGTCTTTTAGATGCATGAAAGAAATCCAAGACTAATCCCTAGACCTCTTCAATAATATTATGTGACTCGATATGGGAAAGATATCAAGATTAAAGTCCCCCCACCAGACAAACAAAAAGAAGACCTAGTGGTGGGGGACTATTAGGTATCAAAGTTTCACCTTGGATGTCCTATGAGGGAGGGGTTGGAACATGATGTTCAATCCAACATTAACTCCCTCTTAAAAAAATGGATATTTATAAGGTCACTAAGGATGAGTTGAAAAATAAGGTTAAAAAAATTATGACTACATTGAATAAGGTTATAGATCCCACTATTCCATTAACATAACCTGAACCAACACATCCAATCACCTAGATCACAAATCAAGTAACACTTGATATGATGACTAAACTTGAAAGCATGGGAAAGGATACTAAGGAATGGTCAGAGGAACTCATCTCCAAAGGTAACAAAATTATTGATATGATAATGGATCATTATGAAGTTTTTATAGATAGAAGGGTAACTAAATATGATTGGTAAATAAGTATGAGGGAGAGGTAGAAACCTTGAATGTTTACTATCCCAAATTGATAGTTGTAGATTCAATTGATATGGACATCCTCCTTGTGGAAAAGATACTAAAAAATGATGGAGATCAAGGGGAATTACACAAATTAGCCCAATCACGGATAAAAATACTTACAGAGACTACCCATAAGGCCAAAGTTGCCCATGACAAGGCCATTGACATGTTGTATGACATGGAAGATTTGTTGAATAAATTGCCATGTAGACCAATAGATTATGAAGATAACCTCTTTTCAATAGAGGAAGTATAATATAAATGCAAGGAAGTGATCAAAAAATAATATGCATGAGACACAGAGTTTCCCTTAAGATCTATCCACTGCTACATCAAGTATTAAAACATATTGGATCAGATTGGTAAAGAGATTCAAACATACAAAGATTTGAGAAGGGAACTTTTTGATATGATAGCAGATTGTGAGATGACCAAACTCTACTATTTTGGTCCAAATGAGGATAAAATCTAGGATATTTTTAAATATTTTGACGCATATGTTCAAAAATTACAGGCCAAAAAAGATAAAGAGGTAGAAGAAGTGTTAGAAATAGATTAATTCTTTCTCTTCAAAACATTCTCATATATTGTATTTTCATTATTGTAAAAATATTGTAAAGTTGTAAAAATATATTTTGTAAATTTTAACTATCCTTTTGAGAAAGATCCATGTGTATTTTGTACTTTCTATTTTGACAGGTTGGAAATTGTAAAAAGTAGACTTGCAAATTACAATTTTCATTTTGACAAGTTATAAATGCTTAAGTTGTAAATGCACCTATTGGAAATTTCAATTCCAATTTTGAAAAAGTGGTATGACTTGAAATTTTTAATAGTTTCACTTGGAAATTTTAACTTAAGGTTTTACAAAAAATTAACTTAAGTTTTTTATTAGTTATCTTTCATTCAAATAATGCTTTTCACTCTAGCACTCCATAGTGCATGAAGAGCCATTTATAGTTGCATGAACAGGAATCAGGGCATTGCATGAATATTTATCAAGTTCTATCCATGCCTTTACCAGTTGAAAATCATTCCCAGCTCTTCCATGTTTTTTTCCAAACCATTTTTCCAAGCCAAGGATGCCACAAATAGAAGATAATGCCTCTTTTTGTAACTGGAGTTCCATATTTGTAGGTTCTCTACTAGGAATTGGATTTTTTGTTAATTGCATCTCATTTATGAGATATTTTATATAAATATGGGCCATATGGCATCATCCATCTTATCCTTTTATTGTTAGTAATATTATTCTACATTTTGAATGTATATTCTACAAGCTGTAACTTGGAGAATGAGAAATCATTGAAGATTTGCCTTTTTTGTCTAAGATATCCATGTGTATGTAAGTTATTTGATATTCGTGATTTTTTTAATTCTTATTTCAATCATGAAATTTATTCTTTTGTATTATCTACCCTTTTGGAAGATTATTTGATCAAAATAAAATAATCTTGTTCCTTCTATGAAAAATAGCAAATATTGCCTTTGATTTCCCATTTGCATGAGTTTGTGCTCAAATAAATTTCAATCTATTTTCTATTATATTGTTTTCATCCAAGCAAGCATTAAAATCCACTATAAAAAAATTGGTACAATAACCATTTTTAGTTTTGACAATTTCATTCTCAAACTCTTTCCCCAGTCAAACTATAGTTTAGGAGCAAGATCACTAAAGGAGGGGAATATCTATAAAATTAGTATTTTATAAGTTGCACTAGATCTAGTGAAAGGAATTTATCCTTCTCTGGAGGTTCACCTAAAGTTACCAAGCTCTTAAATCTTGTAGGTGTTCCCATTGTATCATTATATTTTCTCACAACGAGTTACTACATCAAGAACTAGTGCAAAATCTATGCGATAACAATTACCACTCCCCTCAATTATAACCTCAACATTATTTAGGTGTTATAACCACATACCACATGGATAAAAAATTTCAAACTTTCATTTTTAATTAATTGTGTATATGATATTATTTTTCATTAATTATCAATTATTAACATAATAATTTGGTATTAATGACTGGGATGAGGATGTGATTGGGACAATTAGTTATCCTTCCTTTGTTACTAGGGACATGATTTGGAAGTATAATTTTTAGTGTTTTTTTAATATTAAATTCTTTTAATTAATTCTAATACTTTATTTTTGCATTTTAATAACAATTCTCCTACTTATATGAGCTTGTGGGAAGCTGAGGTAAGGATGAGTTGACGTCCTTCCTCTACTACTATGGATCTAAAAAAAATGTATAATTTTCAAATTTATTTTATAAATTGAATTATTTTAATCAATTGTAATATTAATTTCTTTTTGGGGTTTTGAAAATAGTACTGCTACTTATATGGACCCACAGGAAGATAAGGTTGGGATGAGTCAACCTATGTTCTTCATTTACCTCTATAGACCCATTGTAGAGGTATATATTTTTGTTTTTTTATGTAGATTAATATATTTCAATTATTTTATAATAGTTATTTTTAATCTAGGTTCACATCATATATACCTCATGATCACCCTACCTCAAGTAACATGACTGGTTTAGGACCCTCTCATCCTCATCGTGTTTGTCATAGTGGTTTTTTTCATGGTTCAAGATGGCAAGATGCCATCCATCTAATATTGAATATTTTTTCCCACATAAATTGATGTCGGATGATGTAGATACCTCACCTCAATCTGACAATGATCATCTGACACATGAAGTGTACATACATTGATCATATAACTCTCTTCAAGTGAAGATATATGTAAATGACAATATAAAAATATTGAGTGATGTTCAAGACAATTAAGTATTTACAATAACACTTCAAGTGAAGATATATGTAAATGACAATATAAAAATATTGAGTGATGTGCAAGGCAATTAAGTATTTAAATTTATGTTATTTAATTTTTTAATTTTTGTTTTATAAGCTTCTTTATTATACGATTCAATAATTTTTCAATTTCCATTTTTTTTTTAATGTTTTTAAAACATATTATACAATATTTTTGTAAGGTACTTTAAACAAAGAATAAGTGCCCAAGAAAAAACTAGTATGTTTTGAAAATTAAATACTAGAATACAATAATTTTCCCACTGAGCATAGACAATGGCTCACTAAAGCAATTGAGCATGAATTTGACAATGGTAGTTATAACACAAAACAAATTGAAAAACATGTAATAATTTTGTTTAACAAGGAGAGGAGGCATTTGAGTGTAATTTTATCAAAATAAATATCAATTATTATTTTATTATTTTATAGACTTATAGTATTTTTCAAAATAATAATTTATAGGTTACATACCAGAGAAATACAAATGTAGAGAGGGGAAGGCTTTGACCTCCTAACATAAAAACATCTTGGTTAAAAATTTGTCATGATTGGCTCAAGCATGATAAAAAATAGTCGCAAGTTAATTATAATATTTTATGAGATGGAATTTTTTTTAATCTTTATATTTTATTAATTATATGCTTTTCATTTATTGATAAATTAATGCAAGGATCGAGACTAGCCAGGAAAAGGCCTAAGAAGCGAGATAGAGTAATCAGATCCTGGTGACTCATCTCTTAGGGTAAATGTGAGTAAATGAGGCCACACATTTATTTTTAATCTATTTTTATAAGTTATATTACAAAATTTAAAAAAAAAATCCTGAGTTATTTTATTAAAATATTACACCTCATTTTATGATAAATATTTTATTTTAGGAGCATCCCTATGATTTCAAGGCCATAAAGAAAGTGAAAAAATCACTAAAATAAATATGATGGGACATATAATCATTTGATAAATAGGCCCATTATAGCAACTATTTACCAATAAAAAATTTAGTATTTGATTATTTCATAAGAACTAACTAGATCTAATGAATATAATTTGTAATTGTAATTAAAATTTTAAATTATAACTTTAAGCATCTATATGATAATTAAATTATGCATAATTCACTTGTGCGGAGACCATTTATCCTACTTGAAGGTCTTGAAATTTAGTAGGATGATGAGAAGGATCTTGATTATGCTAATTATGTCGATGGTGATATTGAGATAGAGTATGTCTCATTATACACATCTAACCCTAATGATTTTATAGAAGATGAGAAGAATAACTAAAAATTAGTATATACCAATATAATATACAATTATGCATAGATTGGTCATGTATAAGTTTTATAAACTAAGTTATAAATTTATTTTTAACAATAGTCCATAATGAGGTATGTTTTTAATTAAATTGGTAGGAGAAAAGGATCTTGAACCCTATACAAAGCAACCCTTAGGTAAAAAAGGTCACAAACATGCCAAAAATAGAACATTAACAACACACAATAGACTAAATAATAACTGAACCTGACCTAGAGGGTTGAACACCCTTGGCCCAAAAGTGGGTTAGTGAAATTTGCTTAGGAATACATCACTTCCTCATTTAGACAATAGTATAATAAGAATAATTATCTCCATTCATAGAATTAGGATATGAAGGAGGTGAAAAAGTCACCAATTCCTCATTAGGGGGCAAAGCCTGGGGAGGACACTATAACATCTACCCCAACAATAAGCAACGCATTAATAGCCATAGTCCTGATCTTAGCCATAGTAGTCACAACAATAATATCATGGGAGGCAGTAGGAGAGGACCATGTTATAGTTTTGACAATAATAAGGGAAGTAGATGCAGTAGTCTTAACAACTATAGCAACATTAGAGGTCCCAATAGTAGTCTCATAATTATCAATAATAGTAGAGGAGGACCCTGTAGTAATCCTAGCAATAGAAGAGTCATGTAGTGGGGGAAGGGGATATTTTTTTTCATTAGGAGGATTAGAAGCATTTAATTCAAAATCATTGACATCAATACCTACTATAAGTTGTTCTTGAAGCACATCTTTGCACCAAGATGAAGCCTAAGGAACTTTCAAGCAGGGGAATTTGGAAGCCAAATGGCCCATATTAAATCACCTTCGATAATGAAATGGGATACCTTCATAATCCAAAAGTTGGCACCAATAGTGATCAACAACTTGTAACACAACCTCTACCGATAGAAGCATAGAAAAATCTAAATCCACTAAAATATGAGTATATGTGGTGTGATAAAAGAAAGTGGTGGCCTAATCCACCATGATGAAATGGCTCACCAAGTTGTCAATGCCTTTGTAGCAAGATTCACACAAAAAATGAAGGGGTAGATTTGGAATATGAATCTAAATTGGTAGCCTATTTAAAGATTCAATGAGAGGGTTAGAGGTGTAAACCCAAGGCTTTAAAAGTAGTGCATGTTGTCCCTAAAACCAAGCTCGACCATTAAAAATAGCATTTCAATCAATGACTAAATCAAAACCAACTACAAATAATCCTTTAGTAGATGGGTATATTTCTATTTCCCCCTCTATAAGGGGATACCATTACTCAAATAATTAGGTGTTTATATCCTAGATCCATGGATAAAATATTTCAAATATGCAAATCAATCCCTTTTGAGAAAAATATTCTTTATTTTTTAATACTTCATCCCCTAAAATCACAACAAGAGGGGGTAGTGTAGAAGGTTTCAGCTTACCCCTAGGCATAGGAGCAGAATGAGTAGTCTTCTTCTGGCGAGATGAGACTCTAATGTGAACCACATTATTAAAAGATTTGGGATCACTCGATGAATAATTGGGAATAGAAGAATACACCACAGCCATAGAAGTAGGTAGCATCCTAACAATGAATCTGCTAGGTGATGCATCTTTAGTAGCAAAACCCCTTAACTCAGATGGTGCTCTAACTACAATTATAGATAACACACTAGGAGTCATATAATAACATATATTGGGCATAGTAATAGTATATCCAAGTGGTGTACTAACAACCAAACCCTTTAAACCAGACACTTAGGTGGGAAGAGGAGTGAGAGAGGCCATTTCAAAATTTTGGAAGATAATTAAGTAATGAGGTATGTTGTGTATATATTAATTAATAATTAAAAACATTATCTTAATATTAAAATAATTATATATTCAAAAATTACACTTTCCCCTCTAAAAACCCATATTTTGTAAAAAATAATAATAAAACCTACTTGATCAGATGTGTTGACAAAGATGAAAAAGATTCCTAAATTTTCTAAAAATCATGTGGACTAATACATGACTAGTTTTAGGCTATATTCAAACCTCCCTATGCCTAAACCCAAAGCACTTTTGGAGGGAAAGTCTAAAATTAAAAACAAAGACTTCTTGAAAGGGATATACCCTTTGAAAAGGGTGTACACCCTTTGGAACACATTTTTTGGAGGGAATTAAAAAATTGAATCATAGGGTGTATGCCCTATACATTACAAAGGGCATATTCCATATGATTTAAATACCTAAAAGATAAGTATAAGTTTACATTTAATTTAATTTACATTTTATATTCTTGTACTTCAAATTTATTTTACTAAATATAAAAAATTAAGACCACTTTGCATCTTCTAAAATTGATTCCAAAGCTATAGGAGTTATTATTTAGAAGTTAATTTTTCAAAATCCATTTTATTCAATACTTAGTTTTTATAATATTAGAATTGGAAGATAGAATTATAAACAAATTTTAAAAACATCTTACGTATGTAATAGAACTATGCCATTCAGTATGCCCTACCTACTTTACCTATTTGAATATTCCCTACCTAATTAAATACCCAAGACATATCTTGATCTTGAATATGCCCTACCTAAAAACCTGAGCCATATAATTATCTTGAATATTACCTACCTAAATTCTTGTAATTTATTATTCCCTACCTACTTTACCTACTTGAGTATGTCTTACCTACCTATCCTTCTTTCCCTACTTACTTGAGTTACCTACTTGATTATATCCTACCCAATTGAATACCCAAGCTATACCTTGATTTTGAATACCTATATCTAATCCTAACCACATCGATCTTACCCAATACATATATCAAATACACGATACCTGATTGAATACCCAAGCCATATCTTAAAATAAGAGGTGGAATTATCATGCTTTAAAATTAGTAGAGGGGGAATTATCAGATCAAGGGATAAAGGAAAGGGGGAACTATCAGGGGATGTCTAAAAATTAGGAGAGGGGGAATTATCACCTATATATAAAAATGAGATGGGACATTAATCAAGCCATATATTAAAATGATATGGGTAATTTTCAACTTTATATATAAAGGAGTGATTAGGGATGAAAAGGCAAAAGGCTTGAAGATGGATTCAAGCTAAATTCCTAAATAATTTGTGGGATTTTGATCAATGGGTCTATAAATATGCATAAATGACTTGTTTTTATCATACAACCTATACCATATGTGTATTCATGATACAATCACTCATACATGGAATCTACTGTATACCTAGTACAACATGTAGGTATGAAAGCACTCATACATGATATCTACCTGTAGTTGTGACATGGTCACTCAAACCAAACATGAATTTAGTTAATCACTCTATACACTCTATTTATAATATAATGAATTGAACTCCAATCAAGAATAATCCTAAAAATATATTATTCACTACAAAATAAATGTTAGATAGATAGTTCATTCAATGCATTCTTCAATTCCAATCTCACACATGCATGACCTAGTCTCTTTATTCTAGACTCATAGACAGACATATTATATAATTCCAAACTCAAATGGGACACTACCATTACTTTTTGGGGTGGAGGAGAGTTCTTTCAAACCCTATTTTCTTATGATCATATCAAAATCATTCATATAACTAACTCCCTCTCCCCAAACCATATGGAGAGAGGGGATCAAGCACATAAATTTTCATTCATCATCATAATCATTACCTCATAATTTGTCATCATACTTCATCCCTCTCTCATCAAACTTCATTATCCCTCATCATCTTTCATCATCCCTAATCATCTTTCATTATGCCTAATGATAATATCATTGGTCCTCATCATCCTTCATTATCTCTAGCCACTCCCTATCATCCCTTATTATCCCTCATCATACCTAATCACTCTCTCATCATTTATCATCATCCCTCAGTCTCCTTGAACACTCTATCATCAAACCCCATAATCCTTAATCATTTTGAGTCACTCCATCATCCTTAATCTTCCCTAATCACTCCCTCAGTGACCATCATTATCCCTAGTCACACCTTCATCATCCCTAATCACTCATTCATCATCCTTCATTGTCCCTCATGATCCCTGATCAATCCCTCATCGACCCTTATCATCCCTAATCACTCCCTCATTGACCCTCATCATCCCTAATCACTCCCTCATTGACCCTCATCATCCCTAATCACTCTCTCATTGGCCCTCATATCTTGCATCATCCCTACTCACTCCCTCATTACCCCTCATCATTCCTAATCATCCCAAATAACTCCATTATCAACCCTAATAATCCATAGTCACTCTTTTATCATCCATAATTATCCATAATCACTCCCTCATTATCCCTCATATCCTTAATCACACCCTTATTGACCCTTATCATCCTTAATAATCCACAATAATTCACTCATCATTCCTCATTATCCCTCATCATCCTTAATCACTCCCTCATTGACCCTCATTATATATCATTATCCCTAATCACTTCCTCATCATCCCTTATTATCCTTAATAACTCCTTGATCAGCCATGATCATCATTGATCATCTCTAATTATTCCTCATGATCCTTAATCACCATATCATCATCCATTATAATCATCCCTAATCACTCCCTCTTTATACCTCTTCATGTTGAATCACTCCTTAATTGTCCTTTATCATACCTAAACACTCCCTCATCAATCCTAATCATTCCTCATCATCCCTAGTCACTCCTTCATCATCTTTCATTTCCCTCATCATCCCTAATCACTCTCTTATTAGCCATCACCATCCCTCATAATCACAAATCATTCTCTCATCATCCCTCATCATCCATATTCACTCTATCATCATCCCTCATCATCCATAATCACTCCCTCTTCATCCCTCTTCATCATTCATTGACCCTAATCATTCACTCACTAGACCTCATCATACCTCATCATTCATAGTCACTTCCTCCTCATCCCTAATCATCCATAGTCACTCCCTTATTATTACTCATTGACCCTCATCATATTTTATCATCACTAATCACTCCCTCATTATCCCTCATCATCCCTAATCACTCCCTCGAATACTTTGATGGTGGGTGTAGTGACTTCTCATTTCTATCTGATTGGTTTCTACGCCCATTCCAAATATTACTAACTCAAATAAGCCTCAAATAAACTCTTATTTCACTCATCTTCTTTCACTAAAATAAGTAACTCTTATCTTCATGAATCCCTTTCACTAGTTTCTCCAAATAACTCTCACTTGATGAATAAAAAACTCTTCTTTCACTCAAACAAGGCTCAAATAAACTCTTCTTAGATCTTATTTTTAGTCGTTTAGATTTATTTTAGTTTGATCTATTACCATTTATTGTACTTGAGTATGCCATACCTATTGTAAACCTACTTGAGTATGCCCTGCCTACATATCCTTATTTCCATACATACTTGAGTATTCCCTACGTACTTGAGTATGCCCTACCTAATTAAAAACCTGAGCCATATATTGATATTGAATACATGTATCTAATATTGACTATATTTATCTCACCCAAGCCATATCTTGAATACTTGATTGAATAATCAATCCATATCTTGAAAAGAGAGGGGGCATTAAAATTATTGAAAATTAGTAGAAGGGACATTATCCAAGTAAGGGATAAAAGAGAGGGTAAATTATCAAGGGAAGATTGAAAATTAGGTGGCACATTTATCTTATATTATTGTGCATGTCTATGTTATGATTGTCGATCTATGTAATGATTTCTTAGCAATATCTTAAATTTCATTAAATAAATATTCAAAAATAAATAAATAATATTAATGTCCAAAAAATAGTAATTGTAAGTCAATGGGACTGAAGGAAAATAAGGCATATCAACTCACAACACAAGCTTAGATTCATCACAATTGTAGATATCTCATGTATATTTACTTAGGAAGTCATTTACACACATAGTTAATATAGACATATCTAGCAAGCACATAATACCTTCCTAAAATATAAACAAGTATATAATCCTTTTGAAACTTATTAAGATATAAAAATTGAATACTCAAGTTATTCCTTTCTTTCACAATATGAGATTAAACATAGAAAAAAATAATTCATTATATCCTTAATATAATTGTTATGTAATAATTTTAAT
This sequence comes from Torreya grandis, assembly GCA_037957365.1. Taxonomy (NCBI): domain Eukaryota; kingdom Viridiplantae; phylum Streptophyta; class Pinopsida; order Cupressales; family Taxaceae; genus Torreya; species Torreya grandis. The sequence continues at coordinate 1,366,215 of JARHVA010000229.1, read as the reverse complement.
ATGACTATATTTAGTCACAAGAAACCAAATATGACTAAAATAGAGTAAATCCTAGTGTCAAAATAAGGTAATTCCCATAAATTTATTCCCAAGATGCATCTAATCATGTTACAAGTATAATAATTAATTGTCATAACTTCCCTGTTATAATAAGTATTCATAATAGCATACTTCAAGACTAAAAAAGATATAAAAAAACATAAGATGTCTCATATTAACATACTAAACAACTAAGAATAACTTTACCATGTTAAACATTGCAAACTACTTTAACTATACTAGAAAGAGTAGATGAGCTACACAATATATGCAATCTAAATGAACACATTAGTTATATGTGATTATTATATGCCTAAATGAGTAAATCATCCAAAAATTTATACTACATACAAGTATTGTTAGTGAAGAAGGGATTATCAATCCCTAGCTCTAACACCATGAGAGGGTCAATAATAGAGTGCTATAATTTTTAAATTAGCACTTACACTTCTTTCAAAAGTGGAAGACATTGCATCAATCCGGTGAAACTAAACAGAACTTGAAATTTTCACATATTACAAGGGAACTTAGATGGTTGAAGAGATAGACCTGCACAAAGTATTTTTAATATTGTTCATAAACCATAATTTGATGAATTAATTAATTAATAACTAGAATCAAGAGGGAGGTTTCCTTTGTACTAAATAGGAATTGAAAGGGATTACTATCTACATGAAAAGACTAAAGGAAAAAGTGAAAATCCTAGATAAAGAGAAATCAATCCTCAAAGAAAACCTGGGCATTTTAGAAAAAATTCTCTCACAGTGAAATGTATCTTAATAGAAGAAAAGTTAGTCATTGGTTAAAGTATCTTTTGACTCAATATCCCAATTGATAAACCATATTCATCAATGCAACTAGATGGCTATATAAATGGTAAAATGGCCACCTTCCACTCTCTATTGGGATTTGGGGTTGAAATTTACCAGCTACTAAATGAATCCCTAAAGAAAATATTCTTATACATGAGTGAGTAAATTGAGTGAAATTTGGGTGAACATTTTAGGAGAATAGTGAGGGGTAAATATGAGTTGTCAACACTTATAGTTTCATGGGTGAATAATCTAAGCACCCTCAGAGGATTCCTTTCCACCTAGGATAAATGAGTCACAGTGGTGTATTTTCTATCATATCTAAATTCTCTTAAGGGACCAAAAGTGTTTAAGTAGGTAGCATATATTTTGAATTGCAAGCCCAATTTATGAACCATCTTTGCCAACTTATCTATATGGGCATATAAATGATAAAATTTCCATCCTTCACTATATGTCATGCCTTGACATCTAAATTTATAGGCATCCATAGGCATATCTAAAGAGAAGCTTATCATCCTTGAGTGTAAATATGAAGTGAACCTCTAGTTCACATTGTCCTTTCTATGGACAATTAGAGATTATTGGTAGGGTCATTTCTAGGTCTATGTGTGTGTCTAAGAGTAGGATATTACCTAAAACTATCAGAGGTGTGGTTTGTACACATATCTTAATATCTAACCACCAATTTTGCATTTACTCATTCTTACAAGGCTCCCAAGTACCTTCCAACTACTTTCCCAACTACCTCTTTATATATTTCCACCACCTAATAATCATTGTGTGGGTCTCCTTTGAATTTACAACATCATTATTACACAACATGAATATTAGAATATGACTCATGAGATTTTAAAAATAAATCACTATAATTTGTCATGGGAATCATTATCTTGTGCATTTTGGGGACATCTATGCATTAAGGGATGCATGGTTAGATTATGTAGTGGGCTATGATTTAGTGGAGGGCATAAATGTAAAAAATATTTTGTGAGGGTGCATGAATTTTATCCTTTTGTTCCAATTCCCCCATTTAAATAGTCTTTTCAAGTCTTCATGTTACACATGGGGTCTACGCAAGTCTATGAAGTAACATTCACATAGCCTAGGTCGTAGTCTGTGATTTATGAGATCGTAAAAGTGAAACTCTAATACTTATGAGTGAGACTTAATCATTAAAGTATATGGAATATTTTGAAAATAAATTCACATAAATATGGAATATCTTGGGCACACTTCCTAAAATTTGGAACTACTTCTTATGCACCTCTATATATGTTATCTATATTTTGGGAGCCCTACATGCAATCATTTGAGTGCCACTTAGATTATGTGACAAAGGATACTACATTGAGTGTGCATCAAGAACTTATTAATGGGCACAAACCATTAATTAATTGATGCACATATCTACACTTGACTATCTTGGGTATAGGAATAAATAGGGAACATTTGTGCATATTTTAATTGAAGGACATAGAATTCTATAGGTGTGTAACTCTTTTATAATGTCTTAGTGAATTCTGTGTTGATTGGGGGTGACTTAGAAAGTAAATGATAGTTACTATGGACAATTAGAGATTATTAGGGTTGATGAAGGAGTGATTAAGGATGATGAGGTTTGATGAGGGAGTGATTATGGATAATGAGGGATAATCAAGTAATGTCTAGGGATAGTAAGGGATGATGAGGGATAATGAGGGAGTGATTATGGATGATGAGGTATAATGAGGGATGATGAGGAAGTGACTATGGATTATAAAGGATGATAAGGTATAATTAGGGACAATGAAGGAGTGATTAGGGATGATGAGGTGTAATGAGGGATGATGAGGGAGTGATTAGGGATGATTAGGGTAAATGAGGGTGTGATTAGGATAATACAAGCCATTAAGGGAGTGATTAGGGATGATGAGGTTGATGAGGGTGTGATTAGGGATGATAAAGGATAATGAGGGATGATGATGGAGTGATTATGAATGATGAGGGATAATGAGGGTTAATAAAAGGGGGATTCAAGTTGATGATGAATGATGAGGGAGTGATTGTGACAACAAATGATGATCTATGTTCTTGACCACCCTCTCTTCATATGGTTCAGGGAGAGGGAGATAGAAATATGAGTGATTTTGATATGATCCTAATAAAATAGGGTTTTAAATCACTCCCCTCCATCTTAAATAGTGTTGGTAGCAATTATGGTAGTGGTAGTATCCTATGTGAGTTTGGAGTGCTATAAGATGGGTCTATTCTATGTGATTTTGGATTAAAGTACTTAGGTCATGTATGTGTGAGATTGGAATTGAAGCATTAATGGATTGACCCATATATCTAACATTTGTTTCAAAGTGAATAATATCTATTTAGGATGACTCTTAAATGGTGTTCTAATTCTTTCTATTTTGAATGGAGTGTACTAGGGTGATTAGCTACATTCATTTCCAGTATGAGTGATTGTATTATGACTACAAGTAAATGTCATGTATGAGTACTGCATACTTACATGTGTTACTAGGTATGTGGTATATATCATGTAGGAATGACCATATCATGACTACAAGTATGATATAGGTTTTATGTTATATGCTTGTAATTTATGCATATTGATAGGCCCATTGATAAAAAATATGACAAATTATTTAGGAATTTGGCATGAATTTACCTTCAAGCCTTTTTATCGATCATCCCTACTCACTCCTTTCTATATATATTTGAAAATACCCCCTCTCCTTTCAAGATATATCTTGGTCAATGCCCCATCTCATTTATCTATATAGGTTATAATTCCACCTCTCCTAATTTTTAATCATCCCTTGATTATTCCCCCTCTCTTTTATTGATTGATCTGATAATGCCCCTCTACTAATTTTCAAGCATGATAATGCCCCCTCTCCTTTCAAGATATGGCTTGGGTATTCAATTAGGTATTGGATATTCAATATATGGCTTATGTAAGATAGATGCATTCAATATTATATAGGGTATTAAAGATCATCATATGGATTGGGTATTTAGTTGGGTAGGTCATACTCACATAGGTAATTCAAGTAGGTAGGACATACTCAATTACAAGAAAGTAGCTATGGCATATTCAAGATCAAGATATAGATCAAGTATTTAATTGTATAGGGCATAATAAAATAGGTAAATTAGGTAGGGTGTACTCAAGTAGGTAAATTAGGTAGGACATACTCAATGGTATAGATATATCAAATATGTAACATAATTTTAAAATTTGTTTCTCATTCTCTATATTAGTAAGTAATATTACCTTACCATCTATAGAAGCTAATTAGGTATGGCATAGCTAAGTAGGTAAGGCAAGAATATATGCAATTTATAGATCAAGAAGCAAGATTCTTTTAATAGCTAAGAATATATTCTATAAAATAAAGTAGGTAGTTTAAACAATTAATTTTACCCACTTTTGTGCCCAAAATAGAGATTCGGTTCAATTTATAGAAAATAACACATTTTAAACCTAGAAATCACATGAATTTCCCAAATTTGTCTATGTAAGGGTTTTAATTACCCATAAACATGATGAGGCTAGCTTATTTGGTGTATTACCCTATATGCATCACTAACATAGTTTAGTTCTAGCCATAGTCAGATTATGACCTATTATTTTAACACTTTTGGTTTATCAAGATATTAATTCATAACATTTAAACAATTACCAAAAGTCAAAAATTACTAAGAAAGATTAATTACATTGAAAATCTTAATTAACTTGCCTAAAAAAATTTCAAATCAAATTAGTGAATTTCATTTACCAAAAAAGAATTTTTATCCAAATATGAATTCAAAGGTCAAATGAGCTAATAAAGTGATTTATTCTCCCTTTAATATTGAAAAATATTAGTCACACCTAACAAATATCTAAAATGAGTTGTCATGCCTCAAAAATAACTAAAAATGAGGTGTCAAAATTTCATGAGTGCCTCAACCCCACCCGAAGTTAGACTAACTTAACCTAGGTTTATTTAGAGTCAACCCATGTTATAATTTAACATAACATCCCTAGGGTTAGAGTTAGTTATTTGAGATATAAATACAAGTTCCCATACCATATGCCAACAAGCTTTTGTGGGTAAGGTTATTTTGTTGGAATACTTTCTTGAAGCACTTTAGAATAGTGTTATAATGCCCAATTTATGCCAAGCTTCACACCATGCCACAAGTGACTATTGAAGAGATGTTACCACCATGGAAGAGAATTCATAGAAGACTCTAAATCATCATAGTCTAAGAATGAACATCCTTATGCCAATAAGTAATCACAAAATTAAATAAAGGAGTTAAGAAATTTTTAATGTCTTCATCTCTATTTTGTGATCTTATTTATTATGTTATGCTCTCCCTAGTTCTTAGGCAAGAGTGTTTAGTCCTAATGTATTGTTATGCTTAATATTTTCTCATTTAGACCAAAAAGAGACTAAATACATATTATTTACTCTTTGAACACCTAAGTTACACAATGGCATGTCGGATGGGACCAAGCATCCCATATGACCAAGGAGATCGATATGCTAACATTAGTTTTTCTAATGAATGTATTTAAATCTTCAAGTTTAGATATTTAGATTTGAAATTCAAATCTTTTTTAACAAATTTGTAGGGAATTGATGATGATTGTGGTAAATATATGTCAATTTTAGGGATCTATGATGATCTCTATGTCAAAATATAGCAAGCCAAGAACATAGAAAAAATTGATTTTTCAGGATATGTGTTAAGTTGTAAAGCTAAAAGCTTCATTGTTATGCAAATGGTGGAGGTTGCTGGGTTACAAAGTAATCGACATTGGTCAGAACATGCCAACATCGGTCAGGCAGGAATTAGAATCTGCCGACATCGGTTATGAATCGGTCGATGTCGGTCATCTCCAGACAGACAGAGACCGGCATCGGTTATCTGTGCATTCCAAAATTAGATTTGTTCATTGTATTTCCTTCTGGAAGAGTGTTAATATAGATTGTATTGTTTCTCATATCTCATATTCTTTGTCATTTCTGAATTCTAGTTACATATTACTTCTGGTTTAATTTTGTGTTTAGTTGCTTATACAAAGGTAATCAATTGTACTCTAAGGAGGATCCTGACAGTTGGTATCAGAGCTTAGATCACTAACAAGTGGTAGAGCGGGTTAGTGTTTGTTGATTACAGGTTCACTCTCAGGGGTTTCTGATTGAGTGGGAGTAAAGCAATGGCAGAAGAAAGTAAACTAAGAATGGAGAAATTCAATGGCAAGAATTATTAATTATGGAGGATGCAGATAGAAGATTATATGTATCAAAAATATTTATACTTATCGTTGGGTGGGATTTCAAGTAAGCCCACATATATGCAAGATGAAGAATGGAATGTTCTTGATAGAAAGCCTCTTGGCGCTATAAGGTTGAGCCTGGCATCATCTATGATTTCCAACTTATCACAGGCAAAGACAATGGTAGAGTTAATGGAATCTTTGGCAAATTTATATGAAAAACCCTCAACTTTGAATAAGGTATTTCTTATGAAGCAATTATTTAATTTGCAAATGCAAGAAGGTGGATCGGTATATAGTCATCTTAGTGATTTCCATGGATTAGTAAATCAGTTAGTTTTAGTCAAAATAGTTTTTGATGATGAAATTATGGCTCTCTTAATCTTATGCTCTTTACCTAAAAGTTGGGATAGTTTGGTAATGGCAGTTAGTAATACTGCATCTACTTCAAATATCTTGAAAGTTGATGATGTTGTTAGTGTAATCATGAATGAAGAAATTCACAGGAAAAGCATAGGGGAAACATCAAGTAATGCTTTAAGTGTTGAAAGCAAGGGAAAGCAAAGAGAGAAGGTCGAGCAAGGGAAATCAAGGTCAAAGATAGGCAGTAGATCCGAATCCAGAAATGGAGGTATAACCTACTAGAATTGTGGAAAGAAAGGGCATGTAAAGAAAGATTGTTGGTTGGTAGAAGATCAACATGAAGGAAATAAAGAAGTAAATGATGCAGGTATTGTTGCATACGATGCTCTTATATGTTCCTTGGATAAAGTAGAATCTTGGGTTTTAGATTTTGGTGCCTCTTTCCATGCAACCCCAAATAGAGATTTTTTTCATGATTATGTCCATGGAGACTTTGGAAAAGTTTATTTAGGGGATGGTGCACCTTGTCAAATTGTTGGCAAATGGAAACTGTAGTTGAAATTATAGACTGGCAACATATGGGTGTTGAAGGATGTCATGCATGTTCCCATCCTGAAGAGGAGTCCAATTTCTATAGGAAAGTTGGGTGATGAGGGTTGCACAGTAACTCTCACAGTAGAATCTTGGAAAGTTTCCAAGGGTGCACTTGTATTAGCAAGAGGTAAGAAAGTAGGTACACTTTATCTATCTACTTGTATTACTGATTCTCCTTCTATTTTATCTACTTCAGATGTAGATGCAAAGATGTGGCTTAGTAGGCTTGGTCACATGAGTGAGAAGGGAAGAAAGTGAGGTTTCTCAAGATTGGGTCAACAAAGAAGAAGCACAAGTTAGAGCTTGTTCACACAGACATGTGGGGACCAGCTCAGGGAGCTTATATTGGAGGATCACAATGTTATGCTACAAGAAAGGTATGGGTTTATTGCATAAAGAGGAAATTTGATGTTTTTGACACATTTAAGAACTAGAAAGCCTTGGTTTTCAAGGAGAAGGTGATGGACAGTGATCAGCTCAAGAGGATAAATAATTCTAAGCAGGGCAATGTTGATTTGGACAAGGTTATGATCTAAAATGAGCTTGCGAGTAAAAATCATCACTCATAGGAAAACACAAATACCACCATCAGTCAAGTGAGAACTGACGTCGATCAGGCAGGAACCGACGTCAGTCTAGTGGAGACCAAAGTTGGTGATGTTGGGTAGGTGGAAACTAACATCAGTCAGGTGAGAACTGACATCGATCATGTCAGTCATGTAGAATTGATGTCGATCAGGTGTAGATCAAGAGATGACTGGGATCGATCACTGTTAGAATGAAATTTGGGTGGACAACAAGCTATTAATGAGTCTCAAATACCCATGAGGAGGTCTGAAAGGGTAAGTAAGCCTCAAATTCATTATTCCCCTTCTTTATACTACTTATTTCTCATTGATGGTGGAAAACCAAGAAGTTTTAAAGAGGCAATGCAGGTAGAATCCAGGAAATAGTGGGAGCATGGAATGAATGAGGAAATTGATTCCTTAGAAGAGAACCAAATGTGGGATTTAGTAGAGTTGCCAGCCAAAAAGAAAGCATTAAAAAATGAATGGATATACAGGTTAAAGAAAGGAGAGAATGGACAGGTGAGACATATGGCCAGGTTGGTGTTAGAGAGGTTCAATATGCAGGATGCAAAACTGGTTAGCACACCTAGACCAGATATTGCCCAAGAAGTGGGAGTTGTTAGCAAGTTTATGGCCAATCTAGGAAAGAAGCACTGGGAAGCAATTCAATGGATTCTCAGATATTTGAGAGGGACTAGCAGCAGGTATTTATGCTATGCAAGGTCAAGCACTTCTCTACATGGGTATGTAGATTCGGATATGGTAGGTGACTTGGATGGCAGGAGAAGCACCACAGGATATGTGTTCACTATTGGTGGAATGGTGGTTAGCTAGATTTCAGAGTTGTAGAAGGTTGTTGCAATCACAAAGGCTAGCAAGGATAAGAACCCTACAGATATGTTAACAAAGCTGAGAACAAAGGAGAAGTTGAATCTTCATTCAACTTTTGTCAGTCTTCAAGATTGAACTTGAAGATGGTGATACAAGCCAGAAACAAAATTAGAGGATGTTGCTATATAGGTATAGGTATAAGTGCAGCTATTTATCTCCAAGTGGGAGATTGTTAAGTTGTGGAGCTAAAAGCTTCACTATTATGTAAATAGTGGAGGTTGTTGGGTTACAAAGTAACTGACATCGATTAGAACATGCCAACATCGGTCAGGAAAGAACTAGAATCTTCTGACATCGGTTATGAATTGGCCGACGTCGGTCATCTCCAGACAGACAGAGACCGGCATCATTCGTCTGTGCATTCCAAAATTAGATTTGTTCTAATTTTAGATGAACAATTAGTTTACACGTAAAGACTAATTTTATTCTTGAGTCTGTGTTTCTAATTATTGTTTGGTTTGGGATCTATTTAAGAGACCCATGGGGCTATATTATAATCAAGACTAAGAAGGATTAGATCCTCAAGTGTAAGATCTAGAAGGTCTACAAGATCAGGAAGATCTACAGGTAAGCAAGGTCAGTTGATCTATAGGGTAGCAAGATAAATTAGATTTTTGGGTGTGTGTGTGTGCAAGCTCAGTTAGATCTGTGGGGTAGCAAGATCAAGAAGATCTGCAACACACAATGTAAGCAAGACCAATTAGATGTGCAGGGTGCAAGATCAAGAAGGTTTGTGGATGAGAGTAGGCAACAACAACCATTGGGTTGATTGTCACTGGAGGGAGAATTACTATACGCCCAAGAGGTGTGAGAAGAGTGAGATTTCTTCATTGTATTTCTTTCTGGAAGAGTGTTAATACAAATTGTATTATTTCTCATATCTCATATTCTTTTCCATTTTTGAATTCTAGTTACATATTACTTCTGGTTTAATTCTGTGTTTAGTTGCTTATACAAAGGTAATCAATTGTACTCTAAGGAGGTTCCTGACAATATGTTAACTTTTAGTTTTTATTCTTAACAACCTTTTTATTTCCTTTGTAACCTATTTCTTATAGAGCCATGAGAAATTTGAGTTTTAAAATTTTTATCAATCATTTTTTATTTTGAAACACTTTTGTTTTTTTTATGTGGTTGTAAGAAACATCAATAATTTAACTGAATTGATGTCAATTTTAAGAACTAACATCGATCTCTATTATAATTGATGATGATTTCTCTGAGATAAAAATAAAAACTTGAGAGCTCAAAATAAATTATTGTTTACTCACTTGATTTTGGGATTCTAAGTTGGCAAATATCCTAACATTTTTTAGGAATTAAGGTGGAGAGAGAAAAGCTTATCATTGTTAAAATCTCACACACATTTTATTTGGTGCTTAAAATCCACATATTTGTATTTGTCTTTTAGTTATTTTTGAAGTTTTCACAAGTGCAAACAAGGCCAAGGGCCAAAATGTCAATCACACTTCAAATTTGGTGCTATTAAAAGTAACATACATCTTAGTTAGAGTTCTTAAGAGATTTTTCACTTTATGTTTTTTTATTATTATTAGTTACATTTCAAAGTTTATTATACTAGTTTCTTTGTTTATGGGAAATTAGAGACTATTGCATGTATGCTCTCCCCCCATCCCCTTTAGGGAACTCGGGTGACCAAAAGTGCTTATTTTATTACCATTTTTTGTAAAGATGTGTCAGAAATAATGTTTCATATTCTCTTCCCAATATTTGAGTAACTTAGGTGACCAAGAAATGACCTCTAAGGTCTTTCCATTTTTAATTTATTTATTTTTATGTATTTGGCTTATGGGTGGGAGTCCATCACCTCCCCATGAGTTCTTTAGGGTTGTGTTGACCTTGGATTTCATCTACCAACATCATACCAAACCCACTCCATAGTGGGGTATATAAAGTGGGAAACCCATTAGATGGAATAAAGGTGAGTGGTTACCTTGATCATCTCAATAGGTACCTGAGCCATGTGATGGCCAAAGATCAGACTCCACTAAGCAGTACCTGGTTGGTGTCACTATGCAAAAGAATAAACCATTGTATAGTAAGTTATGTGGTTTGGATTCAATCGACATGATTTTTCCCTTGTGTTAGCCACACTTGGGACTATTTAGTACATTCAAGATTGATTGATTTTAGTCAAAACCCCACTTGATATGGAATTTCTTGCCAAATTTAGAGTGATCCTTGCTCTAAGTTCATGCCACGTATCAATGTTTGAGAGACAATGTGGGAATCAAAAACTCTACCTACACCTATACTTTATTATTTGGATTAACACTCAATTCATCACAAGCATTGGTATATCAGTGGAAACTTTGGTAGAAGTTATGCACACCCATGTCAGCTTTTAGATATAGGATGAACCATTAGTATTACTTCTAATTTATTTTATTTACTGTGTGTTTTTAGACTCAAACTATTTGTTTGTATTATCACATCAAAACAAGTCCAAAAAATCTCATTGTTTTCACACCCCTTTAGCTTAGGAGGTATTACTATGTCCATTTGTGTCACACTTTGTGCCTTGGAGATTTGTTCTAAAATTGGGTGTGTTTCATTTGTTTAAATAGGGCTTCGTTATGTTGTCCATTTCATCTCAAACTTTTACCTTGGATATTCTAGTTCAAAACCATTTGTCATGACATTTATTTGAAGGAGCATTTTTATGCCACCTAAATTATTCTAATCTCTTATCGCTTTTGAAACCAAGATCCAAATCATTGTTATACCTCTTTTTTTTTTACATGTGCGGTTACACTACCCATTTTATTCTAGCCTTTTTTCCTTAAAATTTTTGAGTCTTTTCACATTAAATTTAAAACTCAACATTTCAAAGTGAAAATCCTAAAATAATCAAGTTCACACCAAAGCCTCATCTAATTTGGGCTTAGCTTATTTTCCTTTTGTGATTAAATATTTGTTACTTGGGTTGATTTCTTGTTTAATTTAAAATACCCCTTTGCCTAGATCTAGTGATTATTGTTCATCTTGTGCCTTGTTTGGAAATTCTTTTGAGCCAAGTTATTACCATGTGCCTTGTTTGAAGTTTGTTATGTTGAATTCTGAGTGTCTTAGTTCCATTGTTCCAATAGTTTCTCTTGAGTCAAATATTGAGTCTTAAGCAAACCAATTACTGAGTGTCATTTGAGCCAATTATCTTAGTTTAGTTTATTTTGAGTTCTTGTGTGAGTTCTTTCTTTTTGAGTCCAACATTTTTTTTTACATTAGAATAATTATGACTACTTTTAGGCAAATTATTGTTATCTTTGGATCATAGTTCGTAATAGTTATACTTTATTTATACACTCTTATCATTAATTATAAGTTCCTTTGGGAAAATTATTACTTTATCCATAGATGATTTTTAGCCTTTGTGTTACTTTTATTGCTAATTATAACCACCTTTGGGTAAATCAGTATCATTTTGTTATATTAGTTTGATGTTTGTTTTGTTTTACCTTTTCCTAGTTTGATTATTTATCCCTTTGTCCCTCTTTTATATATCTAAAGGTCCTTTATTTTTATACCTTGGTTGTTTATTACCTTTATACCCTTTGTCTTTCATGAGACCTATCTATAGATCTGAATATGCCTCATTACACACGTAATAGGACTATGTATAATCTAGACTATGAGAACTTTATGACTAACATCCCTTTTGTTTAAGAGTAGTATGATGATGTAGCTTATGATATGGATCCCCATCTATATTATAATATTTCATACATTTAACAAAGCCATGACCCTTTTGTTCAAGAGTCATATGATGATGTAACTTATGATAAAAATCCCTATCCATATTATAATGTTTCATACATTAAACAAAGTCATGGCCTTTTATCAAAGTATATGATTACACCACATTCTTATTTAGGACCTCATCCTTAGGCTTACATTAGTAACCAAGCTCCACAATGCCTACAGATTACCATTCTAGGCCCCCATCATTAATCATGCATTAGTGACCAAGCTCTGCATTTCCCAAGGATTACCATTCTAGGCCTTCATACTTTGACCTACATTAGAAACCAAGCTCTACAATGCTCAAATATTACCATTATAGGACCTTATCCTTCACTCTATGCTAGCAACCATGCTCCATAATACTCAAATATTACTAGTTTAGGCCCTCATCCTTTATCCTGCATTAGCAACCAAGCTTCACAGTGCCCATTCATTACCATTATATGCCCTTCCCTTCCAAATTTGGTATCTCATTATCCTAATAAGGATTCATAATTATGACTAGACAGAGCATAATTACCATCCTGTACCCATAGTTATCCTTTATTGAGTCCATCTTAGATAAGCCTATTTACAAAGGTTCATTATTAAACCAAAGATAATTCTTCATTCATTGTTAACCTTCCCATACTTTATAAAATCTAAGTCGGTCTTCAAACCACAATAGAGCCAATCATTACCTCTCCAAGAGCCATCATTCAAAGACCAAATTGTGTCTAAATATGAGGTTTTGTAACCAAGTATAATCCAAGGCCTAGATAACTAACAAATCTATGATGTTTTTGTTGAATAACCAATTTATGATGAGTTAATTTATGTTGAATTACCCTTTAACTCTTTCCCTTTCTTTGAGGAGCCTCACTTTGACAATCTAGTCTCTGCAGAGTTGCATGTTAACCCTTACCCTTTAGTTGAGGAGTCTCACTTTGAAAATCCATTATTTGTTGAGTCATCCATGAATGATTATAATCACCCTTGGTCAAATCATTATTTCAACTATTGACTTGTTTGTAAGGAACCTCACTTTGACAAGCTAGTCTCAATGGAGTTGCCTATTGACTATTTCCCGTTTGTTGAGGAGCCTCACTTTGAAAATCCAATCTCTATGGAGTCCTTCTTAGCCAAGCCTATTTTTGAAGATCCCATTATTCAAACATAGGCCATTATTCATCCAATATCAAACATTAAACCTAGTATCCTTACTTCTACACTAGATGTAGAATCAACATCAAAGTCAGGTTCTATTTTTTAACCGATATCAGGTTTAACATTAGAAGTAGAATCAACGTCACTCTCAACATCATATTTAGAGTCCCTTGAGTTGGACTCAACTTTAGAATCAAAATACATTTATGGTTATTATAACATTGGTTACACATGCTTTATAGATCAATTTGAATATATTTGTGATCATTTCATGGGTTTTGAGGATGATTACTTAAGAATTAACACAAGTTATCCTAGTAACTTCTACAAGGACTATGTTGCCTCTTACCATTCCATTATCATTCCACATTCCATTAAAAATAACCAGCATATCCATTCTATTGACATTCCATCTCCCATAAGTGTTGATTAAGACTGATAGAATCACACATTGTTGAACTGCATCCATGGTGACATATCAATTGTAGAATATGAAGAGGACAAAGAACACATTCATATAGAAGAAGAATAATCTCTTAATGAAACATTTTTAGAGGTGTTAAGGGGAAATCAAAGTCTAAACTCTGAATCTTCTATTGAAACCTTGTTTGAGGCACTAAAAAATAATCAAAGTCAAATGTTAACATTCTTTAGTGAGACCTTCTCAAAGGTGCTATGGGAAAATCAAGACAAATTTATTAGTGAAAACCTTTTCAAGGAACCTATCACTAAGAAAAAAAATTATTCACTACTTGATGAAGAAATTATTAAAGATAACATCTGTATAACTTCCATTTTACAACATAATTAGATGGTAGCATCTCTAAGGCCCAAACAAAAAAAAATGTGGTGGGCCTATTAAGAGCATATTCAGAAGTCTTTGGCCCCACCACAAATAAAATTATGTTGAACCTAAAATCAACAATATTATGTGTGCCTAAAAATACCAATCTTCATTTCTTACCCAACCATTATACATTCCATTATAATCAATTTATTCATTTAATACCTTATTACATTTCTATATCAGGCCTTTTATCCAATGTTTATCCCTATTTACCATCCCTAGCTACAGTTTCATTTATAGAGGCTATGAAGCTTTCTTGTCTCAAAGTTTGGAGGAAACAAAATCAATGAAAAACAAAGATCATAACCACATTATTAGATTCCAAATCAGTAGTAGGTTCTTCACATAATAGTTATTCATAGGGGGTATAGGATATTAATTTAAACATTTGACCATTTTGGTTGTATCATATGTTGATCAGAAAGAGCATATCCACATCAATAAAAATAATGGAATCATTTACTTTACCATGACCTTATCATTATTTAATACCTTTGAATTTACCTTACCTTGTCACTTATGGGATTACCATTATAGCCCTTTTTCCATTCTAGTTGTATCATATGTTAATTAGGATATGCATCTCCACATCAACAAGAACAACAAAATCATTTATTGTGCCTTGTTATTTGCCTTACCATTTCCCTTGTTTTTTGCCTCTATTTTTCATTATACCATGCACTTAACCCTTCTCCAACTAGTTATTTTTTACATAACCCTACCTATCTTGTTTGGCCTTGGTTCAGAGTCATTTGTACTTCAGGCATGTTCAGTGGTTGATGACAGATTCAGTTCCAATAGTTGTTTTAGAATTGCACATTTAAATGGTAGTATGTGAAAGTAGTATGATATCATTCCTATAAATTACATCATTCATTTGTTTTTATATTCCTACCTTGTGCTACTAATTGTAATTGTCTATGGGAAAATTAGTACCATTGACCCTTTGTCATTGTTTCTTAATTATAATTGCCTATGGGCAAATTAGGGACAATACCTTTACCATGCATTTATGAATCAAATTTCCATTACTCTTATAATTTACATTACCATTTACCTTTATCTATAGCTTGTTATTACTTAATTATATGCCTTTTGTGTAGGCAAAATTATAGTGACTTGATGTCCTAACAAGACTATGTAGGTAGTGCTTGATTCACATTGAGGATAGCTCAATCACTTCTAGGCCATGCTCTTACCATTTTGTGAGCATGTTTAAACTACACTCTTACTATTTTTAAAGTTATATCATGCTTAATTCTCTATTGAGTTGAGATACCAAAATCACCAAAAACATTGGGAACATTATGCAACTTTCACCATTCAAGGCATAACTATGGTGACTTGAGGTCTTAGTGGGACTATGTAGGTAGTGCTGAATTAAGGATATCTCAATCACCCCTAGGCCATACTCTCACCATTTCATGATCATTTTTAAGCTATTCTCTCACCATTTTGTGAGTTTGGACTATGTTGTATCTCATCATTCTCTATTGAGTTAAGATACCAAAAAAACTAAAAACATTAGAAGAATTTTACCACCTTCACTACTAAAGGAAAAACTACAATGACTTAAGGTCCATCAAGACTATGTAGGCAGTGCTTAATTCAAATTGAGTTCATCTCAGTCACCCCCTTTTCCATTCTCTCACTATTTTATGAGATTGGACTGTGTTGTATCTTGTAATTCTCTATTGAGTTGAGATACCAAAAAAACCAACACATTGTAAGCAATTTACCACCTTCACCACTGAAGGTGTAACTAAAGTTACTTGAGGTCTTGAGAGAATATATAGGTAGTGCTTGAGTCACATTGAGTTCATTTGAATCACCTTTTTCCATGCTCTCTATATTTTTCAAGTAATTTAAGTTTGAATTCTATTTCCATTTTATGAACAACCTATGCCATGCTCTCGCCATTTTGTGAGTTGGACCATTCTATGTCTCATAATTCTTGATTGAGTTGAGATGCCTATAAAATTCTAAAAACATTTGAAAATAGTTTTAAAACCCCTAAATATTCATAAAAAATTTAAAAATCATAAAAATCATAAAAGCATGAAAATTGGCTTAGAATTTTCATGCAAGATATAAAGCCATCAAAATTTTCTAGGATGGGCCATTTTATCTATTCAATTTAGTTTTATACCACCTTGGTCTTTTTCCTCCCATTTTAGGGAGAACTACATTGGCATTAGATCTGTATGGACTATATAGGCAAAACCTAGATACATGGGGTATCTCAGGCTAGCTCAGTTGTGTCTTCCTTTATTTTTCATCCACTTCTTTACCTTAAGGATTCTAGGACTCTTAACTATCTCATGAATAACCACTTGTCATTTAGTTTTCCCATCTTTTTTGGCCTTAATTTGTACACTTTGGCTATTTTACAAGTTCACATTGTGATAATTATGTATTTGAATTTGATACACTAATGACCACTTAGATTTCCTATGCTCGCACCATTTTGTGAGCAACCATTGCCTATACTCTCACCATTTTGTGAGCTCATTCTCATTTCAGGCCTTAGATGTAGTAGACACTATGAATTACCAATTCAATTCATTTGTGAATACTCATCTCTTGACTTTTAGTGTGGTTTAAGCCTAAACCATACCCTCTTGCTTGCATGATTTACTTGTGTTGACATTTTTATGAATGTGAAATCATCTCCCTTTGTCTCATGCACTTTCCATTTTGTGAGATCATTCCTATTTTCATCTCCACATTACTTATGTTTTTTTATCATCCATTTTCTTCTATCTCATATCTTGTAATAACTATATTTGGCCTACAGTTCACATTGTATCTTATGTCCATAGAATTATGTAGGTAGCATCCACTTTCCTAATGCATCTAGAGTCAGGTTGACTACCCCTTAATTTTCTTCTATTCTCTGTATTTTGTTTTTACTATTTTATTGTTATCTCACATGACATAAGGGTAATGTTTATCATCTTGTTTATGTCGTTATCTCCTTATAGCCTAAGGGCAGCCATTAATATTTTTTTCTTATGTTATTTTATCTGTGTCATTTCTACCTAGCTTAGGGGTCACCCTGTTTCCAAGAGTAACACCTTTAATATACATACATAAATAATTTGTTTTTTGTTTGTACTAAAATTGTGATTAACCATTGTTTTTGTATTGTTGTTTGTTTAGCTTAGTTTATTTGTTTTGTGTGTGTTTATATTAGTTTATTTTATTGCACATTTCTTTGCTTTGGATTATTTAATTATTTTGTTTATGTTTGTTTAGTTATTTTGATTATTTTTTTCACTTTATTTATTTGCATTTTTTGTTTGTCTTGGTTTATTGGTGTTTTGTTATTTGTTTTCATTGGTGTTTTATTAAGTTTTTGTTTATTTTTATCTATTTATTTGTTTTATTTTTGACCTTCTTATTTCTTGGTTTCTATAATATTATCACATTTTATTTGCACTTAAGTCTTGATTATCTTGTAGACACTAAAATCGTGTCTAACCCTTGGTCATCCTCCCTCTTGGTCCATTCCTAACCCATTCTTAAACCATGCACTTACCAATTTAAAAATAATAATTTATTATTAATATCCTCCCCTTTGACACATCACCTATAACACCTCGTCTGACACCTCGCCTTGGACTATTTCCCACCCTATGACTCACCCAAGACCTATTCTTACTTCTTTCTAACCGCCTAACCAACTCTCGTGCGTATTTAGCCCAACCTTCGACAATTCTCCAACGGATCGTGCACTTGGTGGATGGAAAACGGGCTTGGTGGCTCTTTTACTCGTTCTGCACCTGCCGACGTCGGTCAAATGTCGGCCGACGCCGGTGGGATCACCGACGTCGGTTTTACTTAAACCAAAATTCAAACCTTTGACGTATCTAATCAAAAATCATTAATCTCTGGAGCTAATCACGAATCTCAAATCCTCTTTCGGTGAAACAAAGTTCTTGTGCTTTTGCTTTCTAGTGTTCTGGCTTCTTGGTTTTCTTGTAGGGATCAGCATTCTTGACAACATTTTCTAGGCACTGAGGTCTTGCATCAGACATTCTGCACAGGGATTGCACGATATCTCCATCACCAGCGACAACCGAAACACAGCTTCTACACCTTTGCCAACTCGTGTCACAGCTAAGTATTTGTACTATTTTTATTTCAGTGTCATTTCAAATATATTAGCATTCTGTTTACTGTATATTCCAAGCATCCTTGACCCAACCTTCTCTGTTCTTCCCAGAGAGGCTGAAAAGCCTTCTCTCACCCCTTATTCCCTTTTCTTTGCCTCTGACATCCGTTTAGTCTCTCTTTAGACAAACACCCTCTGTTTAATCAACTCAGTACAAGCTATCAGAGACTACAGACCATCTTAAGACCAATCTAATCAACCTGACTAAATTGCTTCACGGAAAAGCTGAAAGGCCTTTTTCCTGCCCCTTACCCCTTTTCCTGACAACATACCCTTTGCCTTAGTTCTTATTAAAGATTCTATCTACTGTTTTACCATCCCAAACAAACTCCTTGACTCACAGACAAGACCATAGTCCATCTTGCAGACCAGAAACTAGCCCCGTAACCCGTCCCTGGCCATTACCCTGACTGACCTCATCCACTTCCCCTACCAACATCGATAGTCAAACCGACGTTGGTGACCTTCCTGACCGACGCCGGCAATATCACCGACATCGATGACTATGCTAAGCAGATTGTAGATTATCAGGTACGCATTTGCTTTCAATTCTTTCTTTTCAGTCTTTTATTATTTCTCTTTTTTGTCTCTGTCATATTCTATTTTAACAGTGGATTGTCATCCTCCAAGAAGCCTTAGCGCTTCTAGGACCAAGATTTTGCTTGGCAATCCACCCTTTTATCAGCTAACATTTTTCGTGTTTTAGTGTCTGTCTCTTTCAGGTGTCATCCTCCACAACCAAAGAGGAGTTCTCACAACGTCTGGATAATGGTGTGCATGACTACATCCAGGTACATACAAGCCTTGACCATTTCTTTAAGTTTCTCATTTTCTCTCTTTGAATGTGAAATCGAAATAGCGTAGAAACATTCTGGCACACCCGGTGGGACCCTTAGGGCCTTCCTTGGGTTTCTTTCCTTCTTTTTTCATTTAGGTGCATTAGGTTTCTCTCTCTTCACCTCTTTCCTCTCTTCCAAAAGACATCATAAGCAGGAATAAAAAGAACTTTTCTTTCTTTTCTTGCATTTCTAGACTAGTCAAAAATCATATTCTTCAACCCTTTCTCAACTTGTTTTCATTCCAACTTAACATTTCGACTTGGGGCTTAAAAAAAAAAAAAAAAAAAACATTGCATTCCATTTCTGCTTGCTTGCATTTCTTAGTCCACACTTAGTAATTAATAAACTGCATATTGAATTAATCGTAGATCACTTGATGTTACACAACCAAACCACGTGCACTAAATCAAACATCAAACTTACCTGAGACAAGGCTCGACTAGGATTTCATCACCCAGTGGATACCTTACCCGTCCCAGCGATCTTACTTGGATTTCACCACCAAGGGGAAAGCCCACTCTGTTCTCTGGCAGAGTCTAATCTATAGGGGAAGTATATTTTGGCTAAGCAAGACCAGCTTACCACTGGAATCGTGAAGTGAGGGGAGCTTGCTCCTTAGCACCAGGCCAAGTACGGAACCTAACACAAACTTTTGAGCACCTAAACATACCTGAAACCATCTTTATACTACCTCTTTTAGGACCCTTCTAACAGCCAACCTCCCCAAACATCACTTTAAGGCATAAGCCACACGAACTTAATAATTTATTTCTAGGGATTTAACGCTTAGGATCTGCCTGTCTTCATCTTATTTTCTATTTTTATTTGTTTTTTTTGAGCTAGTAAGGATGTTGTCTTCTTTATTTCCAGAAACTTTTAAATTTTCTGAGTTTCTGGAAAACAGAGTAATTGACATTGGTTTTGTAACCGACGTTGGCAACTTTTCTCCACCGGCATCGGTTATCTGATCGACATCGGCAGCCCTATTCACCGACATTAGTTTTTTTTACCGACGTCGGTCACTGTCCAATCTTTTTTCCCAAAAACAACAAGTTTAAAATCCAACTTTCTTGCTGTCTAAACATTCATTTTAGATTTTTGAGATTGAAAAACATAGTTTTCTGAAACCTGACCCTTCTTTGCCTTGAATGGTTTTGACACGCAGTCAAACCAAGGCTCTTCTTGACCACGCTAGGCAACAACCGCTTCCACCTTCACCATCTATAACCAGTCCTATAATGGAGTTCCACTCAGAGACTGAAATAACTCCTACTCGCCCAACCCTACCCTAGACTCCTATTGTCCCAGAAGGGGACCAAGATTTTGCATGATTCTTGGACCTCAACGTCAAAGCCTTGCAGCACTATCTCGCGCATAGCCAAATGCAAGACTCCCTAGGCAACCCAATCTATGGGATGCCGACTTTCTTAGTCAAGACAAGGACCACATCAACAGCATCTACAATTCAACCTATAGACAATCAAGCCAACACCTCAACTAATAACCCAACCGTGTCCTACCTTCAAAATTTAGCCTCTCCTTCTAGACCTACCTCCATGGGGTTCCGGTCCCCCCCTCAACCTCAAACTACTCAACCAAATCCTACACCTTTCCAAAACCTTGTGGTCTCTATCCCCCCTACTCTTGCACCTATCAACACAAGAGTAATTGTCTACCCTTCAACAAGTGTGGCTACTCCTCAACCATCTTTGACGGCCCCTATCCAACTTGTGCCTACCAACCCCATAACACAAGTGCTCTTGGCTTCAACTTTCACTCCAATAACCAGCTACCCATATGTTGCGTTTACTCAACCAACCACATCATATGCCCCTCTCAATATCTTTCAAGTGCCTTATAATCTAGGGGGCGCTCCACTCACCAATCCATCAGTAGATATCATCAAAATGCTGATGGACAAGATGTCTAGTCTAGAGACCTCTGTTTCTGGCTCACGCAATGCTCTCTCATATGAGAAAATTTACAATGAGCCCATTCATCCTTCTGTCCCGATTAGGCCATATCCCAGCCAGTGGGAACTTCCTAAATTTTCTCACTTTCAAAGCAAGGAAGACCCACAACAGCACTTACAGGCATTCAGACATGCATGTTACCTTATTGCCCATGACGATGCATTACTCTTATGCATGTTTCATATGTCTCTCTCTGGTGCTACACTTGACTAGTACAGCTCTCTTGCCAGCCATTCCCTCTTCACATTTACACAGTTGGCCCAGCTCTTTCTTGATCACTTCTCCATCAACATCACCAAGAAGGTCTCGATCACAGACCTCTATTCTATCCACCAATTCGAGGATGAATCCATAGCTGACTTCATTGCTCACTGGAGAGGCCTCATCAATCAACTCTCCTTTTCCTTACCTCAACCCAAACTTATTGAACTTTTCTCTCGAGCTTGTGCCAAACATATTTCTTCCACCTTACGGATTCAAACCTTCTGCACCTTCGATGAAGCCTTCACGATGGCCCACAAACTTGAATTACGTGCCATCAAGGAGAATAAAGTCAAGTTATAGAGCAAGAATCCCAACTCTAAGATCAATGACTCCTCTTCTTCTAAACCTTCATCATCCAATCCTAAGTCTAAAGCTTCAACTAACGCTGTGGTCGTTAGACCTTCATCCTCTTCAACCAATCAGCCTGAGCCATCCACATCTCAGAGCGCCACCCGCCAATTCCAGCAGAGATACGTACAACGATAGTATACTCCTCTCAGAGAATCATACACGTCTATGCTGGAAAAACTTGTTAGACAGGGGGTTCTCAATCTCCCCCAGATTTGACCACCTCCACAATTTGATCCCTCACGCGCCATCCCTGCGTGGTATAGGGAAAATGACTTCTGCAATTACCATCGTGTCAAAGGTCATGACATGGGTAACTGCAAAACCTTTAAAAACATAATCCAAGACATGCTTGAAAAGGGTGACCTCGTCCTAGACAATCCCAATGCACCTCCTAATCAGGGCATCGACATCTTCAAGCAACCATTCCCCAATCATCCACCGACCCAAAACAATGTCCAGACCTTGATTGACAACACTCATGAACACAACATTCAAACAGTCAATACGGTCTCACCCTTCATTTCCGACCAACCTCAAGAGGTTAGTCCATCTATCATTCCATCACGTGTGGACGAACCTCTTTCCCCGGTTAGTGTTGGAAGACGCCTCAACCTTATCGGCACCACCGGTCTCACCATCCTCCTTCCTGCTGCCTATGGAGGACCCGACCCTTCCTACTCCTCGACCGCAAGTGGAGGGCACCATCATCCCTGCCCTTTACCCCCTTGAGGAGCCACATTCTCTAGTTCCTTCTCCACCAAGAGAAGAACCTAACTCTCCATCTTCTTCAACCAATGACAATCCATTTATAACTCCTACACACCTTGGGTCTGAGACTACTGTGACACCTAACACATTTTTAGCCCCACAACCACTCACATCTTCTGAAGGACCGAAGTCTCATCCTACAACTTCCCAACCATTCTCTCAATTAGTAGAGAAATTAGGACTTCTCCAACCAAGGAAAGTGGAACATCAAGCATTATGGGAGCAACTCAAAGCCCCTCATCTTATTCAGCCTATCTCATCTCATGCCGCTAACTCTCTTGTGACAAAATCTCCCAAAGTCTTTGACACGAATTAGACTTCCACTTCTAAACCTTTGAAACATCAACCATTCATATCAAAACACAAACCCTCATCTATCCCATCTAAACCGATCAAGTCACTCGGCATTCACCCTGTCTCTACCCTCACTCACCCACAAGTGAAGGTGGACTTAGACTAGACCTCAACCAATAATAGTCTTCCAACCAAGTCGAAGAAGACTGCCAGACCACAGAAGCGAACCCCTCCTCCATCGTCAACATTACCCTCCATTTTAGGCCCTCATCCTTCTACCCTAATTGGAGTGCTCCCTACTCCGACCCTTAACCAAAACAAATTACCTCCATTACTTTCTTTGCCAACCACAAATCTACCCCTTCTCAAAAATTTGACACCTCTCACGAAGAAAGTGTCGTCTTCACATATGGCCGCACCACCAACCCAAAAGGTGGTATGGAAGCCTTCTTCAACACCTCTCAATCAAAAGTCACCAGCGTGTCATGCATCAACAAGCACGGACCCCTTATTAGGTTCATACGCTTTGATATTACTCCAAATTTTGCAGACTTCTAGCATAACCCTTCCATCTATCAAGCCATTCCAACCCCTCAGGTCAAAACCTTCCTGGTTCGACGATATGAAGATTTGCTTATACCATCGTACGCCAGGACACGATATCGAGACTTGTTGTGCCCTCAAGGCAATCATTCGCCGCTATATGGAGAAGGACACTCTTCTCCTTGAGGACACTCTTGACCAACCCTTGACACCTTCCCATCCAACCTCTTCAACCACATCAACATCTCACCAGCAGGCCATGACCCCTTCTTCCCCTCCTATCTTTGAAATCAATGTTATCCACATAACCACTAGGTCACAAAAGGACAAGGCAAAAGAAAAAGCTGCTATTCCTTGGACCTATCCTTTTGTCCAATCACCTCAACCACCAAAACCCAAGATTTCCATCTTAGGTGCATCCCAACCCCCTTCTTTAGAGGCAATCAAAGACTCTATGATAAAACAACTTCACCAAACGCCCGTGAAGATGACCTTATCCAAAGCTCCCCCCAGCATCATCAAGCTCTAATCAAATCCTTACAGGCAGCGGAGGTCCAACCTGAAGACCCTCAACCACTAGCTGCCCTAGTCCATTCTTTATCTCCCGTCACCTCTATCACTTTCAGTGATTCTAAAATTCCTACCTCTACCTTGGAAGATCAGGACGCTAATCTTTTCATCACAGCCTATGTTGATCGAACCCGCATTAAGTGAGTTATGATTGATGGGGGCGCCAACATTAATATCATTTCTACCCATGCCTTTGATCAATTGGCTCTTCCCAAGAATTACGTATCGAAAACTGACGCAATCCTTAGATCCTTTAATGACACCACTGCTAACACTATTGGCACTGTTGTCCTCCATATTTGCATTGGTCCACGAACAATCCTGGATCTCTTCTACATCATTGAGGGAGAATTCTAATATAACATGCTATTAGGATGACCCTGGATCTGCACCATGGCTTGCATCCCTTTAACACTTCACCGTTGTGTCAAATTTGAACATGACAAACAAGTCCATGTCATTCCTGCCGACCCATCCCCTTTTAAGACTTGTAACACAATATATCGACCAAATGACGTTCTTATTCCTCTCAAGGCACCAACCCAAACATCGTCTCCATCCGCAAAAGTGTCAACTAGTACACAAACAATGGTTGCCATCACATCACCTTCTCAATTAACAACCAAGGACCCCATGGACGATATCTTCCAAAGACTTTCACTTGGAGAATATCGCTTACTTACTCTAGACATGTTCCAGACTCCTCAAGAGTATGGATAGCTTCATCAAAATCCAAGATATGACTGTCAGATCAAAATGGTCATTCTTTATTGTCCTCCTAGCCTTCGAATCAATCTCGTCTATGGGGGGCTGGATCAAGCTCCTACTGACTCAAATCCTTCCTCCTCACCTCAACTATTCACATCCAATTTCTCCTTTCTTGGCAACCCCACCTTTGCACATACCTACCTTTATAGGTGTGCATGGAAGGGTTTTGGCTTTGGGCGCTATGAACAAGGCTCCCATTGGCCCATCGAACCACCCAATGATGATAATGCAAAGAAACGATATGGACTAGGTTTCCAAGAACCCACTGAGGCTTCTGCAAATCTTTGCCCCGAACCCACCATCGACCAACCTCTTCCAGACTCGCCTATTCTTCCATCCTCACCTACGGAGTCGGTGGTTTCCATCCCTCCTAGTTTTTTATTTGCATAAACACCATCCACTTGGAACCCCTAACCTATCAACTCAACGGGGTTCCTAGGTCTCTCCCTCTCGTTTATCCCAGCATGATAGATGATGAATCAGCAACCATCAACACTATTCACTGCATAGATGACGATGCCATTCTTACCTATATGGGTGCCAATGATTCTTTCATTCAGCACTCCCTCCCTTCTAAAATGCAGGTTATGTTAAATGAATCAACCATTGACATTAACCTTTCATCTTCTGGTGTTCCTCATGTCTTAAAGATTGGTCAATCTTTAGACACCCAGGAGCAGATCGACTATACCACATTTCTCTCAGACAATCACAAAGCCTTTGCCTGGACCTATGCTGACATGCCTGGCATCGACCCTAACATTGCCACTCATAACATTGTCACAAACCCAA
Source organism: Torreya grandis (assembly GCA_037957365.1). NCBI lineage: Eukaryota > Viridiplantae > Streptophyta > Pinopsida > Cupressales > Taxaceae > Torreya > Torreya grandis. Next base: position 1,340,584 of record JARHVA010000229.1, on the reverse strand, counting down.
AGGCTAAGCCTGTTAGGCAAAAGCTTCGCAAAATGCATCCTCGTGTTGCACTCCTTGTCAAAGAGGAGCTTTAGTGCCTCCTTTCTGTCTCCTTCATCCAACCCATCGATTATCCGTAGTGGGTCTCTAACATCGTCCCTATCACCAAGGCGACTGGGGGGATCCAGATCTACATGGACTATCGCGACCTTAACCTAGCCTATCCCAAAGACAACTTTATTCTTCCAAATATTGACCAACTTGTTGATCTTACGACTGGCCATGAGATTTTATCACTCATGGATGGATTTTTAGGATATAACCAAATCCTAATTGCACCAGAAGATCAGCACAAAACTACCTTCATTACACCATGGGGAACTTTCTGCTATCGGGTCATGCCTTTTGGTCTGAAAAATGTAGGTGCCACATATCAGCGTGCCATGACTTACATTTTTCATGATCTCCTCCATAAAATCATGGAGGACTATGTAGATGACCTGCTTGGCAAGTCTAAGCTTCGTTGCAACCATTTGACTATCCTCAAGATCATCTTCTCTCACCTTCTTCAGTACAATGTCTGTCTTAACCTCAAGAAATGCGTCTTTGGGGTCCTCTCAGGAAAGCTCTTGGGATTCATTGTCTCTCTTCGTGGCATCGAGATAGATCCTACCAAAATCCATGCTATCCTCGAGATGCCACCTCTAACCAATCTCAAGCAACTTCACAGTCTGCAAGGGAAGCTCCAATCCATCCACCACTTCATTTCACAGCTTTCTGACCACTGCCAACCCTTTCATCATCTCCTCAAGAAGGACGTCTCTTTTAAATGGGATAAAGATTGCCAAGAGTCCTTTAAATCCCTCAAATGCTATTTGGTCTCTCCACCAGTCCTTATTCCACCAAAAGATGACCAGCCCTTCTACCTCTACATTTCAGCAACCAATCATTCGTTAGGTGCCATGATCGCGCATTGAGACGAGAAACACCATGAACAAGCGGTCTATTACATAAGCCGAACACTTGTCGATTATGAAACTTGGTACACTCATACCGAGAAACTCTGTTTGGCATTAGTCTTTGTCACTACCAAGCTTCGTCACTATCTTCTTAATCACAAAACCTTTGTCATCACTCACATTGACCCTCTTAAATACATGCATTCTAAGCCATATCAAAACCAATGTATGGCTCATTGGCTCATGCTTCTTGCTGAGTTTGAATTAGAATTTGTCCATCAAAAATCTATAAAGGGGCAAACAATCACTGACTAACTAGCAGATGCCCCTCTTCCTGACAATCAACCTTCTCAGTGTGAGTTTCCCGATGAATCTATCGCCACTCTCTCAACTGATGACACATTCTACCAAATGAGGATGTTCTTCGATGGCTCCAAATGTCAACTCGGTGGGGGTACGGGGGTCATCCTCATCCCACATGAAGGTGAGTCCATGCCCCTGTCTTTCAAACTCGACTTTGAATGTACCAATAATATGGCCGAATACGAAGCTTTAATTTTGGGACTTCAAACTGCCCTTTCTTTAAACATCAAGACCATCAACATCTTCAGTGACTCACAACTTGTCGTCAATCAAATCAATGGTTCATATCTTTGTAAAAACAAAATTTTACAAAGGTACAAGCACCGTATTGACACCCTTCTAGCATATTTTGACCATCACTTATTGCAGACTGTCCCTCGATCTACGAATAAGTTTGCTGACACCATGGCTTCCCTCGCCTCGCATATTCCTTCTTCATCATCCTCATCAAAAATTTATGTCATGGTACATCGTGTGCCATTGCCTTAATACATTTCCACTGACATCAATCTCGTCCACCACATAGACTCTAGTTCACAAGATGTATGGTATAAACAACTTGAGGACTACTTGGCTCATTCTATCATTCCTCCCAACCTCTCTAGCAATGCACGGCGGGCTTTCATCAAGTGCACCGCTCGCTATACTATGCTAGGAGGCCTTCTCTATAAAAGAGGTTTTGACGGCCTTCTTTTTCACTATTTAAACTCCACTGAAGCCTCTCATGCTGTTAAACAAGCCCATGACGGGATTTGTGGCGGACACTTCAGTGGTAACTCAGTTGCCAAGCGCATCCTTCACCTGGGTTATTACTGGCCTACTCTTCATCAAGACTGTAGCGATTATGTTTGGCATTACATCAAGTGTCAGTAGCATGCTAACTTGCTTCATCTCCCTAGCCACGCCTTATAAGTCGCTCATAATTTTTGGCCTTTTTCACAATGGAGCTTAGATCTCATCGGCGAGATTAACCCTCATTCATCTCTTCGTCATCAGTCCATCATCACTGCCACCGAGTATTTCACTAAATGGGTGGAAGTTATTCCTCTCGTCTCCACAAAAGCTGACAATATTGTCGACTTCATCAAAACCCACATCATCTGTCATTTTGGTGTACCTCACAAAATCATCACCGATAACGGAAAGTCATTTAAAAACAAAACTGTCCAGAAACTTTGTGACTCCTTTGGCATTAAGCTCAGCTTTTCTTCGCCTTACTACCCACAAACAAATGGGCAGGCTGAGGCTTCTAACAAAATCCTAACTAAAATTCTCATGAAGGTGGTCAACGACACTGGAAGGGATTGGCACATTCATATTCCCTTCGCTTTGTGGGCCTACCGCACTAGTATCCGAACCTCTACAGGTGATACCCCTTTCTCTCTAGTGTACAGAACAGAGGCTGTCTTACCTCTCAAAGTACAGATCCTGTCTCTTCACATTTCTCTTCATGACATTCTTTCTAATGATGACTTTCATCAAGATCGATTAGCTCAACTTGAGTTACTCAACGAATGTCATCTTGCTGCCCTCAACCATCTCCATGTCTATCAAAATCGCATCAAACGAGCCTATAACAAAACTCTGAGAGAATGAGATTTCAATATCAGAGACCTCGTCCTCAAAGAGAACCAACATGTGACCAATATGGAATGGAGTAAACGAGGCAAATTTGCTCCTAATTGGCTCAGACCTTATATCATCACGCACAAGTATGGATCAGGGACTTATCGTTTGTCTTCTCTTGAAGGCCACCTAGAACCTGAGCCTCTTAATGCTTTACATCTGCAACCATTCTACTGTTAATCGAGTACTCATCCACTTAACATTTAACTTGAGCTCGTCCCTTGAGTAATCCCTATCCTTTTAATCCTCAATCCTTTCCACCCTTTTTCCCTTAACAAAATCCTCTACAACCCTTTTATGACATATGGATGCTTCGTCTTAATAAAAGGGAGCCCTTGACCTTCTATAGTCTTGTCCATGACTCAACATTTTGTCAAAAATAAATCAATATGTCAAAATATCCAAGGTCACAAAATCAAATCAAAAAGTAGACTGCACCCTCGAAGGACAGTTGTACTATCATTACTATAGCTAATAGACTGCTCCCTCGAAGGAGAGCTATTCAAATGCCCTTAAATTTATAAATAAAAATATAGACCACTCCCTTGAAGGATGGCTATGACTAAATCTTGCTCCAAATATCACTTTCTTAGAAGCTTCCCGCATCGATCAGCTTCACAAATGACCACCAAGCAAAGTGACATCTCTATGTGGGCTTCCCGCATTGATCAGTCCACTCTAAAAAAAAAAAATGGGTCATGGACTTGACTTGTAGTTGTCTCAGGGTCTCCTATCAAAAGGGGCAAAGTTATCCCTACTCTAAAATGGGTTACCCTCTCCTCCTATCACATCACCTACTCAAAGGAATTCGAGCTCTTTTTAATGTCAAAGTGATTCGATTACCGCTCTAACACAAACTATGGTTATCGACGTAATGCATGAATGAGGCTTTTTGTTTCTAAAAACCCCCTACTTATGTTATCATGATGGTCCTTGTCAATGAAAGGGCACTTATGCCTTTTACTTTCTGCCTACACTTTGGTCACATTCAACCACATCATTTGTCAAAACAATTCAATCCGACTCTTTTCAAACCACTCACATAGCCTACTCATTCTGGTTTCCATAGACACCAATACACATGGAAACTATCAACCACACAATTTATGTCAAGCATAAACCATTACTTGCTGAAACATAAATCGACCTGCAATTCATTTTTAGCATACATCCATCACGAATATGGATAGTTGCTAAGGGATGAAAAACCTCGACCAATGTTACAGAATACACCGTTTGGAAAAGGCTGTAGCATCATCTTCTCCTTGTCATTTCAAGCATGTACCCTCAGACATATGGGAAGTGCTATATCATTATCATGACCAAAATCAACCACTTCGATCTTTTTCCTCCCTCTTGGGAGAACTACATTGGCCTGAGGCCCTAACAATAGGGGCTATGTAGGCAGCACTCATTTGACATGGGGTCTTCTAGGGTTAACTCGGCCATTCCTTCATCACATTTCTTCCATCACATTCTTTCATCACCTACCAATCACATCACAAAAAATCACATATTTTCATAATCATTAACATTAATCATTTTTATCCATATCATTAATCATTAATTATAATCATACGTTCATCATCATATCAACACAACAATATCAACATCATAGTCCTAAACATCATATCAAAACATCTATCAAATCAAAATAACATACAAACACATCCATAATATTTTTCATAACACATCAATGATCAAAATCACATCATATATATGTATCAATGTTTTACAATGGCATAATCTGTACCTCTGTCTCTCTCAAAAAAAATCAAGTACATCTCGCATCATCGACTCGCAGGCCGGTATATACATAGTATCAAAATCTACCCTCAAGGCTATGGCTGTGGTGGTGGTGGCAGTGGCCGAGAAGATGTTATATCCTCTCCCCCCTCTGATCTGCGTCGTCTGCGAGACCCAGAAGCCATCGCTCACAACATAGACCTCTATCGACTCAGCTCTGCCCTCATCTCAGAGTATCACTGTATCTGAGGGAACCCCCTGATGGCCCTCTCATAATAAGCAATCTCATCTAGCACATCATTGTATCTAACTATAGATACAGTCTGTAGTGGACCCATCAGACCTGTTGTCGTGCCCTACACTGAACCTTGCGACTGTGAAAACCCTGGCTGCACTGATGCTGACTGCGTAGGCTGCTAAACAAGCTGCTGAGGTGGATGCTGCATCGAGCCCTGTCCTCTCAAACCCTGTCCTGCCAATGCCTATGCCTAGGCTATGGCCAACTACCCCTGCAAAATGGTAACCTATCCTCGTGCTGCATCCCTCTCCTAAATGGCAACATCTCTCTCCTATCGGGCCACATCCCGCTCTCTGATCACTGTCTGTAAATCAAGCTATGGTCTCGCCTGCACCCCTGTATACTGACCTGCCCACCATGTCGAGTAGGCCTCTATACATCCTGGGTCTGCTATCCTGAGGCCTATTGGTAACTCCTCAAAATTTGGCCCCTCTGTCTCCTCTGGTAGTGGAAGTGGCACCTTAATGTCATCCCGTCTATACAGTAGAAAGGTAGGTGGCACATCCTGAAGCAGCCCATACTGGCGCCGCACCCTCTCCACTGGCACCCTCTCGAGCTCACCATCTCGTCTGCCCCTGACCCACCTAATGCTCTACACTCCAACCAGTTGCTCTATCTGATCTCTAAAAATTGGATACACCAGGTACAGTTTCCAGATAATGTTTGCCAGGATCAAGGCCTCCAGCACCCCTCTGTAATAGTCAATATCTCTGACTACCCCATCCATCTGTGCCTGCACCATCATCTCACACCATCACCTAAATCCAACTCTAAAACTGGCCTGAATTGCCACTGGGAGGCTGAGAGGTCATGTGACCATGATGTGCTCGTAAGCCCAGTAATGCATGAGGTGGCCGACACACAAGCTATACCGTCACTACCGACTAATGCCCCACAGCTCTCTATACACTTGGGCCAAAAATACAGGTGCCCAAGCAAACATTGTCTATAGCTCTATCATATCTGTCAAAACTCTGGTCATAGCAACCAAAAACCTGCCTCCCTCTGTATCTGGCAGCGTGTAAACCATGATGCCTATCATCATCAAGATAGCTAGTCGATGTGCGTCCTCATCTACCGCGTACAGAGGCTCATAGGCAAAACTGGCTGAGTGATAACTCACCTCAGCTGCATGCTCACCAAACAGCGTAACCATATGAATATCATGCACCTCTCTCGAGCATGCATATAGGTCTGTTCCGTGTACCGACAGCCACAAAATCTAGTATACATCCTCCACTGTGACCGTCATCTCTCCCGTGGGTAGGTGGAAAGTGTTAGTGGAATGATCCCACCACTTGATCAGTGCCACCATCAAGCTCACATCCCATGCCACTCTGTAGTAGCATCGCAGCCCGCCTAGTCCCATTGTGCTCATCTGCACCCACTCCTCCCCGGTAATGTCCCGATGCATTTGTGTTAGCAATGTCGGCAATTGATCCCATAGCATCAGTGTCTGCCTCGCCTACATCCAACCAAAATAAAACCCATGTCAACGCAACTCTCACTCCCCATAACTCTTCTTCACAGCCTAACCATTTGCCCTTTCTTCTATCTACTTGACCATCTACCGACTGTCTATGGCTGTCTTGACACTCGCGAAGCCCTTGGCGTAGCTCTGATCCCTTGACTTGGCAATTTTCTAACCATCCTTCTGACCAGGTAGCCACCGACATCGGTTTTCATGCCGATGATGGCACTAATATAACTGACGTCGATCACATAGTGACCGACGCCGGCAAGAAAGTGATCGATGTTGGTCTAAAGTTGGCCGACATCGGTGATCCCATCGATGTCAGCGACTGGTTTGGCCCTAGGGCTGAATGGGGCGAGCCCTAAAATTAGGGCTTCCCCATTGTGGCCTCCCCAACCCCCCAAAACCCTCCTAAATTGCTCCTAACCTCTCCTAGACCTATTTCCCACTCTCCTAGCTACCCTCCCCCCTCGATTTCTGCTTAAAACAACTACAAATTCAAAAACTAAATCAAAACAAAAACTCACCCAAATAGGGTTAAGGGCCCTCCTACCTCATCCCGGCATCGTCAGCGTGGTGGCACAATGGGTGCCACTGGTGGTGGACCTCCCACGGGTCCTCTACTCCCCTCTGCCATCTCTGTTGTGACTCTTTATCCTCACACTTCTCCTAGCCCACAAATGCCTCTGCAGCATCCAATCACTCTCCAACTCACTCCCTCTCTCCACCAATGCCTTTCTGCCACCTTATCCTACTCACTCAGTCAACTCTGGGTCACTTTCACTCAATCAACCCCAGAGCTCTTTTTTCTCTCAGTCAACAAGTAGCAAATGACTTTTTGTGGGCCACCAATTTAGTTTTGTCAGATTTGGTAGGTCACCGATGTTGGCATATTCGTGCCCTGGTCTACCGACGTCGGTTGATTTCTATCGACATCGATTCTTTTATTGTACCAATGTTAGTTATGTCACTAATGTCGGCATACTTCACACCTCATCATTGCCTAAAATCATGCCCCCAATCAGTCAGCTCTCCAGTACAAGTCATCTTGGCCCCCTGGGGCACACTTGAGATCACTTTTGCCTCCGCCCGCATCAACCACCAGACCTTGGAGATCATGACCATCTCCTCTGACCGCGACTACTTCCAAAGTGATTTGGCCTTGGTTGTTTTTTGCATGTATGCTACCTCATGATTGGTTAGCAAAATTGTGTGCATATTTTTTACCTTCACAAGTATAGGATTGCAAGCCGGTTGATCCCCACTACTTGTGACATTTTCGTGTTTCTAGGAGCACTTCCTGAGCCCGAGATACCTGGAACATGATGACCATTGGAGCTTCAGCTTTGATTGAATAACCCAATCAGTAGATGACTAAATGCTAGGGCCCAGTTATTTCAATTTTGGCACTCCTCGACCCTCAACCTGCGATAATTTGACCTGACCATCTCGTGAAGTGGTGTACACATAATCACGACTTTTGTAGTGTTCTCACTCTATCTTCACCATCTTCATCCACTCTTTGTCAAATCAGCACCCGATTTCAGGTTCTTTTCTCTCGACTCCTGCTTTGAGGGGGAATACCTCATCCATAATCGAGGCAACTAACCCTCCTATTTTTGTCTTGCAGTTCACTTGAACAACCAACAAGATGAAATCAACCTTATCCCATACCTGGGGCAACCAACTCCTATTTTTGTCTTACAGTTCATCTAGAGTAACCAACAAGACAAAAAGGGGAAAATGTAGACACCGAAATCATGTCTAACCCTTGGTCATCCTCCCTCTTGGTCCATTCCTAACCCATTCTTAAACCATGCACTTATTAATTTAAAAATAATAATTTATTATTAATATCCTCCCCTTTGACACATCACTTATAACACCTCATCTGACACCTCACCTTGGACTATTTCCCACCCTATGACTCACCCAAGACCTATTCTTACTTCTTTCTAACTGCCTAACCAACTCTCATGCGTATTTAGCCCAACCTTCGACAATTCTCCAATGGATCGTGCACTTGGCGGATGGAAAATGGGCTTGGTGGCTCTTTTACTCATTCTGCACCCACCAACGTCAGTCAAATGTCAATCGACATCGGTGGGATCACCGACGTCGGTTTTACTTAAACCAAAATTCAAACCTTTGATGGATCTAATCAAAAATCGTTAATCTCTAGAGCTAATCACGAATCTCGAATCCTCTTCCAGTGAAACAAAGTTCTCGTGCTTTTGCTTTCTAGTGTTCTGGCTTCTTGGTTTTCTTGCAGGGATTAGCATTCTTGACAACATTTTTTAGGCACTGAGGTCTTGCATCAGACATTCTGCACGGGGATTACACGATATCTCCATCACCAGCGACAATCGAAACACAGCTTCTACACCTTTGCCAACTCGTGTCACAGCTAAGTATTTGTACTATTTTTATTTCAGTGTCATTTCAAATATATTAGCATTCTGTCTACTATCTATTCCAAGCATCCTTGACCCAACCTTCTCTGTTCTTCCCAGAGAGGCTGAAAAGCCTTCTCTCACCCCTTATTCCCTTTTCTTTGCCTCTGACACCCGTTTAGTCTCTCTTTAGACAAAAACCCTCTGTTCAATCAACTCAGTACAAGCTATCAGAGACCTACAGACCATCTTAAGACCAATCTAATCAACCTGACTAAATTGCTTCATGAAAAGGCTGAAAGGCCTTTTTCCTGCCCCTTACCCCTTTTCCTAACAACATAACCTCTACCTTAGTTCTTATTAAATATTCTATCTACTATTTTACCATCCCAAACAAACTCCCTGACTCACAGACAAGACCATAATCCATCTTGCAGACCAGAAACTAGCCCCGTAACCCGTCCCTGGCCATTACCCCGACTGACCTCATCCACTTCCCCTACTGACGTCGGCAGTCGAACCGACGTTGGTAACCTTCCTGATCGATGCCGGCAATATCACCGACGTCGGCGACTATGCTAAGTAGATTTTAGATTATCAGGTACACATTTGCTTTCAGTTCTTTCTTTTCAGTCTTTAATTATTTCTCTTTTCTATCTCTGTCATATTCTATTTTAACAGTGGATTGTCATCCTCCAAGAAGCCTTAGCGCTTCTAGGACCAAGCTTTTGCTTGGTAATCCACCCTTTATCAGCTAACATTTTTCATGTTTTAGTGTCTGTCTCTTTTAGGTGTCATCCTCCACAACCAAAGAGGAGTTGTCACAATGTCTGGATAACGGTGCGCACGACTACATCCAGGTACATACAAGCCTTGACCATTTCTTTAAGTTTCTCATTTTCTCTCTTTGAATGTGAAAGTGAAATAGCGTAGAAACATATCTGTATCATGTACTTTGGTTGTAAATTTTTGTATTTAGTCTTACACTTAATTTATTTGTTATATTTACACTTGAGATTTGATTCTCCATATCTTATTCTTTGATTATTTATATTTACATTTAAATTAATTTTTTCATGCTTAGGGTATATATTGCCATTTTGGTTATCCATAACTATCATGCATAATATCACAAGCTAAAGAAAAATTGTGCTCATATGGAGTCTATTCTAGAAATGTAATGACAATATCTCTTTGATATTTCAAAAACCAACAAATTACCCAGACACATGCCTGAATCCATGAGTAATAAATAAGAGCAACAAATAATTGTGTATGTGTTTATATAGATGAGAATCTCTAAATAAGTATCCATATGAGTCACACAACATAATTAGATGATACCTAATGAAACATCTCATAAGCTAGACCATATTTTTGGGCCTCCCCTGAGACCCGTTTAACAACATAATATTTCAACCTATATCTTGCGTTTATTCAAACGTGCATATTCGAGCTCACATTTAGGATATAAATATGTTTTTATCCTTTATCAACTCATCATAAATCTATTTTACAATTTTTTTGAATAAGGTACCCTTGCCAATTTGTCCCGTTGTAGCAAATTTTATTTTTAGCCAATTTAATGATTATAACCGCATGTAGATAAATCATTATTTTGCATCCCATGTTAATGATTATAACTATGTATGGAAAAATAATTATTTTTAACTTCTCCATCCTCCCTTTTGAGGTCAATGTATGTGTTCCTAATTATAACCACCTTTGGGGAAATTAGTGCGTTTCTCATTCCATTCCTAATTATAACTACCTTTGGGCAAATCAGTATTTTCCACACTTTTTGTTATTGATTATAACCACCTTTGAGTAAGTTAATGTTCCCATTTTGTTACTAATTATATTTGCCTTTGGAAAAATTAGTATCTATCCCCCTGCCCTAATATGGAAACTATCCATCCCACTGCTTATAACCACTTTTGGGTAAACTAGCGCCACACACTTTATTACTTATTATAACCAATTTTGGAAAAATTAGTGACTCTACCACTATAAATGTTTATAACCACCTTTGAGAAATTTAGTAATCCCACCCTCATTACCATTTAGATGTGTTATTTTATTCATTTTGAGGGAATGTTTGATGGCTCTATTTTTTCTCCCACTCCCTCAAGGGGGCATTAAGGGCTTATCAATTTCCCTTTGGGGTATAAACCATTCAAATTTAAAAAAATTGTATTCTTTGAAATGACATTACTATGCCTATGCTTAAACCTAAGATTCAATTCAATTTCTAGTAAATGACATATTTTAAGCCTAAAAATCACATGAATTTCCCAATTTTATCCACATAAGTGATTTAATTATCCAAAAACATGACAACACTATCTTATTTGGTGTATTACCCTATATGTAGCACTAACCTAGTTCAGTTCTAACCATATTTAAACTACAACCTAATAATTTGACACTTTTAGCTTTTCAAGCTATTAATTCATAACATTTAAAATAATTGCCAAAAGCCAAAAAGCATTAAGCAAGATTAATTACATTACATATCATAATTAACTTGCCTAAACAAAAATTCCAAATCAAATTAGTGAATTTCATTTATCAAAAAAAGAATTTTTAGCCAAATATGAAGTCAAAGGTCAAATGAGCTAATAAAATGATTTATTATCTCTTAAATATTCAAAAATATGAGTCACACCTCACAAATATCTAAAGTGAGTTATCATGCCTCACAAATATCTGAAATTTAAGTGTCAATATTTTTTGAGTGTCTTAACCCCACCCAGAGTTAGACTAACTCAATTTAGGTTAATTTAGACTCAATCCAATTTAGAATTTAACCTAACCTCCCTAGGGTTAGAGTTAGTTATTTGAGATATAAATAAAAGTGCCTATATCATATTCCAATAATATTTTGTGTGTAATATTATTCTACTATAATACCTTCATGAAGTCTTTGAGAATAGTGTTACAATGCCCAATTTATTCCAAGATTCACACCAAGCCACAAGTGACTATTAAAGAGATGCTACCACCATGGAAGAGCATGAATAGAAAACTAATCATCATATCGTCCAAACATGAACATATTTATGCCAACAAGTAAGCATCAAATTTAATAAAGGAGGTAAGGAATTTGTATTATCTTCATCTCTATTTTTTGATCTTGTTTATTATGTTATGCTCTCCTTAGTTCTTAGGTAAGAGTGTTTAGTCTTGGTGTATTGTTATACTTGATGTGTTTTCATTTATACTAACAAGGGACTAATCTACATATTGTTTAATCTATAAAAACCTAAGGTATAGATAGGACATGAATGAATCTATATATCAATAGGCAAACTTCTTTTTCCTTATCACATAGGGCATAGCTAAATAGGTAGGGAAAGAACAAATATATCTATCTAGAAGCAAGCTTCTCTTGATATCTATACCTTAATCCAAAAGAAAATAAAATCTACATATCAAGGAGGAAATTTTCCCTTGAAATATATGCCTTACTCCCTTTCTATCTATCAGGAAGGCAAGCTTCCCTTGATATGTTATTGGGTGAATCAAAGCTAGATATCATAAATTTGAGCTTCCCTTGCCTTACTCCTTAGCATAGATGAAGTATTGAAATATTCCATTGACTTATTAGGTAAAGTAGGCATGATATTTGTATAGAGCCTTTGGAATGGTTCCCCCCTATATCTATGGTGGGTTTCCATTCCTATATTATCCCTTGATTTACTATATTGGGGACTAGGGTATACTTAGAGTACGATAGGCCCTAGTTTGGTAATATCACCACCTAGAATGGTGTTAACATTATAACCTAAACCATGAATATAATATGTGAATAATAGTCTAGGTTTTTGTTGAGGACTGGATGTATCAGTCAAGATAGGTCAATGCATATATGCATGCTCCATTCCATCATATTACTTTGATGTTGCATCCATGTTAGCATAGGCCCTATCTATATCTTGACTAATCTATACCTGAGCCCCTATATATATTGATTTGTATCTCAATCTTAACCAATGACATCCATACTTGAGTTTAGAGCTTAATAACTCTAATATTTAGTCAGTTTCTAATCTTACAATCTTGTAAATTAAGTATCAATCAGAATGAATATTTAAAAACTAACTTTTAAATGGTAACTCCTATAGCTCTAGAATCAATTTTAGAAGAGGCAGAGTGATCCTAATTTTTTATATTTAGTAAATTAAATTTAAAATATAATAATATCAAATGTAAACTTATACTTACTAAATATTTTGTGACTCAAACAAGCACAAAACATTTTGTAAATCAAACAAGCACAACACATTTTATAACTCAAAGGTCATACGCTCTTTGTTAAAGGGCGTACACCATTTTTAGTGCATAGGGTGTATTCCATTTCATTTAAATTTTCCAACCTTTTACCATTCCTTCTTAAAAATGTGTTTTAAAAGGCATACGCCCTTTAGGCTTAACACCAAACCAATTAAAATTTGTTGTCTTTTATTAAAAGGGCATATGTCCTTTGTAAAATAAGTTTTGTGTTTTTCATTATGTCATGTATTTTGTCTCATAAATTTGTGCATCTACCCATTATTATCGACACTTATCCATTTGTAAGTGTTTTTACAAGATTCACATGTACATGTGATTTTGATTCATGATATTTAAAGGCATAAAATCTTGTATCCACACCCCGCCTATTTTGTTTTGATATGTAGCACACACATGCACATTAAAGTGAGGCATTATGTATTCATTTAAAATGGCTCTTATAAATTTATTATTCATAAAATTATATTATTCTACAATACCTATGTATTTTTAGATTACTGATCCAAATTAGGCATTATTGGCATTATTCAATGCCCTTATTTTTTCTCTCCTACTTCTTATCTCTCTTCCTACTCTATTCACTCATGTTTCTGGTGGCCTTAGTACATTTCTACGGGCTTTGGGTATTTTTTTTGTTAGAGTACCCTAGGGGTTTGTGGTCTCATCTAGTGGAAATTTTTTGTCATTTGATATTAGTTTGTATGATAATAGAGTCCTATTTTGAAAGATAATATAGCATTTATTTTCATAGTGGTTTATTGAGCATTTACAAATAATATAGAGAAATTGAATAAGCAGTTAGAAATCATTCATTTTAGAATTGAAGTTCATAGTAGTGACATATTACATCATATTGGTTTGTTTGGATGAAGCATTAGTGTAATTAGTGTATTATTTTAAATATTGTATATCATGGATGGGCTTGATAAATAGTCAATGCTTAAAAATATTGATAACCCTCAACACATCTCAAAAAAATCCTTATACTTATCATTTGTGGTTCAGCGACCCTATTAAAGTTTGGATAATCAGTGCAATTCTTAGTGATTATTGTAAAGTTCTAAAAAGTTGAGTGATATTTTTTGATCCCCAAATCTAATTAATAGAGATGTTAAAAACAAGGTTGTGAATGCTTGACACTTCCTACCACCATATTTTCTATGTTTTTAATAATTAGAAATGGACTTCATGTTTTTTAGAGATCTTTTGTTTACTTTAATTTTTTAATTGATTTTATCTTACATTTTAAGGCTATTTTACACCATCAAATATTAGTGATTGTTTCTAAATCATTTAAAATTTAAGATATTCTTTTAAATTTTATTTTAATTATTTATTATTATAATATTAAAATTTTAATTAATTTTAATTTATAATTATATTAAATATAAACTTAATTAATTGTTTATAAATATTTATGTTACAATTTAATTGAAATTTATATATTTCATATTTATTTAAATCTAATTAAATATTTTAATTATAATTTAATTGAGATCCATTTATTCATAAAATAAGATATGATGAAAAATAATTCTTCTTTATTATAAGGATGCTTTAAGGGAGTGAGTGTTGGTACAAAAGAATTATTTTTAGATAAAAGAATATTATTTTAAGGATGTACTTAGTGGAACTGGGGCTTTACATTTATTCTCATTAACATGGTTAAAAACTTTTCATTATGAGATACGTTTGTGGGAGTGGTCCAAACTTTTCATTAACATTTTAATAAGGTTGATTAATATTATTATTAATCAACCTATTGCTTAATAATAATAATAATAATAATAATAATAATAATAATAATAATAATAATGGTCTGCAAGGTAACTTACAACATATAGGACCCCTTTGTACTCCCAATATGTAGGAGGCACCTTATTGTGTTTCAAATACGAGGTATATATACTTTACCCTTTGCGAGATTCGACTCTATGACCTCCCTTTTGGAAGTACGTATTCTTCATCAGTAGACCAACTCAGTGGGTACAAACATAGCAATCAAATAATCTATACATTATTTCAACATAAAAATGTTATTTTCATTTTCATGCACTGTAAAAACATCAAAACTCTTATTAATATAATTAACGTCTCCTTAAGAGTGGGATGGTACCACTATCTATCAAGGACCAAATAAAATCAGATATTTTAAATGTAATGGGACCCAACGTGTGCCCGCCGCCCCACTCTTGACTCGACCTGTCCTTTTCAAAGGGTGGAGAAGAGGATACACGTGTCAAAACATTTGAAAAGGACAGGTCGAGTCAAGAGTGGGGCGGCGGGCACACGTTGGGTCCCATTACATTTAAAATATCTGATTTTATTTGGTCCTTGATAGATAGTGGTACCATCCCACTCTTAAGGAGACGTTAATTATATTAATAAGAGTTTTGATGTTTTTACAGTGCATGAAAATGAAAATAACATTTTTATGTTGAAATAATGTACAGATTATTTGATTGCTATGTTTGTACCCACTGAGTTGGTCTACTGATGAAGAATACGTACTTCTAAAAGGGAGGTCATAGAGTCGAATCTCGCAAAGGGTAAAGTATATATACCTCGTATTTGAAGCACAATAAGGTGCCTCCTACATATTGGGAGTACAAAGGAGTCCTATATGTTGTAAGTTACCTTGCAGACCATAACCAAAATGTTAACTAGCATCATGGACTTTAAATTATTATTATTATTATTATTATTATTATTATTATTAATCAACCTATTGATTAATATTAAATGTTATTAATATTATTATTATTCGTTGGAATTAGTAAATACAAACATCACCTATTGCTTAAAGAAATCGAGGTATGATTTGAAGATGGTAAGTTGGAATTAATGGGTTAAGTTTTTTTTTTTTAATAGAAAATAGGTAATGTTGGGGCATTTTTAAGATAGATAAATTAATATTTAATTATTACATTTTTAAATATTAATTATATGTAAATATAAAGTTTTGTATTTTTATTTGATTAAATGTAATCATAAAAATTAAATCTTCATATTGTATTTTAGTGATTGGAAGAAATTTTGAATAGAGAATATTTATGACTATTAAAATATTTTTTAGTTCTATCAAATCTTGATATTTTATTTTAGTAATTGGAAAAAAATTCTGAGAGAAGAAATTCCTGAACTCCAAAATATTTTTCAATTTTCTCAAACCTTGACACTCCACCCTAATGATTGGAAGAACCTTTGGAGAGAATAAGTTCATGACCTCTATAACATTCTTCAGTCTTTTCAAACATTTTGACCAAATGATATGCTCACCCATCCCCTGCATCTCCATATTATTGGGTATAAAATTTTACAATTATGATACAAACATGAAAGAGATCTCATAATTTATGCTACCATGCATTCCTATCTCCACATAATCAATGCCTAATATTACTTTAATGACCATCAACACTTTACCTGTAAGGGCCACAAAAATAATCTTCACTTTTTCATCAATAATTGGGGACCTAAATGCCATCTCCTTTATTACTCCATATAAAAAACACCTTGGAAACAAAATAGACAATATGTTACCAAATACAGTGAATTAGATAGAGAAAACTCATTGTGCTTAACTGGCATGCACAAACTGATGAGGTCCACTCTCTCCACGAATTACATAAATCATACCAAAAAGTATTAAATATGAAAAATTATTATTAGTTTCCCAAATAAAATATAATTATGAATGTGTGTTGGTTAAACTCTCAACAAAAAAAAAACTAAATAAATTTAAATGGCAATCCAAAGACATAAACCCCAATATATTCTTGATGTGTACTTGTCACTTGAAGGCTACTATTTTTTGCCACAACAACCTCATTTGATTCATAATGACTACTATGAATGTGAGAAAGATAACAAACTATATTATAAATGAATGGTTATGCATGTATCTATACATTATAGGGAGGGGATTGGGGGCATCCCCAAAAATAAATTCAAAGATCAAACCAAGTCACATTGTCCACCAAATTATATGGCAAGTTTAGTCAACCTCTACTTTGACCAAATGTTCATCCATTTTTTGGCTTCATAATAACAATATTGAGACTGCTATTTTGTAACATTAATTTCAAAAAATAAATCAACTACATAATATCTAAAATATATAGGTATATCCTGCAAAATAATTCATATAAATGTATATAATTAATTATGAATGCTATAAAGGCAAAGCCATGAAATTAAAAGATTTATACCAATAAAAAATAAAGGAATACTACAGAAAGATAGTGGAAAAAGACAAGAAAATTAGAAAAATAGATATTTATATTGTATAACTCATTAATATATTTAATGTAAATAATGTCGCATTTTGGATTGGAGTTGCATTACCAACATTTTTTTTCCTATCAAACTCATTTATAGTGCAAACCTAATATAAATCCCATACTAAATTGCAATGCAAACATGATGCATTTTGTGCCATTTTTACCTTATAAAAATCAATAAAATTAAACATATAAATTGGGAGGGCCCAAAAGCCTTCCCACTTTACTCTTATTTTTATTCTAGTGGCATAAAGATCAATAGACAACATCAATGAGGAAGAAAGGATCCACATTCACCTTGAGAAAAGGATAATTGAGAGAAATATAAGAGACAACAATAACAAGGAAGTTGAAAGAAACACTAAAGAGGAATAAAAAGACAACAAGAAAAATGGATTGAAAGGAACAGTAAGATATTTGAATACTAACAAAGTTTTTGGGACAAAGTGAGAGGAGGGGGAAGGAATGGAAGCAAATACGGAGGAGATCTAATTACAAATGAAGAAGAGGAAGAATATGTCAAACACCTAAGAAACTAAATACCAAAAGTATGTAGTTTTTAATTTTATGTATGAATTTAATTTATTTTTGTGTAATTCCTATAAAACTCTTAAGGAAAACTTGAGTAAAAATCTATTAAATAACCCTACCAAAAAAAATGTAAGAATAAAACCTTGGATTTAACACTTAAAAAATCTTAAAAGCCATATATAAACTCTTGATATTCACTTCACTCTTTTATATATCCTTACATTTTACTTA
The DNA here is from genome assembly GCA_037957365.1 of Torreya grandis. NCBI lineage: Eukaryota > Viridiplantae > Streptophyta > Pinopsida > Cupressales > Taxaceae > Torreya > Torreya grandis. The sequence continues at coordinate 1,322,405 of JARHVA010000229.1, read as the reverse complement.
AGTCATAGTAGCATCTTTGAATTTTAGCTTGCATGCAAATTCTTTGACAAAATTTTCAATTTAGTTGAACTTCTTTAATCATACAATTTTTTATTTATTTATTGAGATTGTAGATTTATAAATTCACTCTTTTTTATGCTTCATTTTTAACTCTCTTGATTTGGATTGATTTCTCTTTTAAACCTAATTTCCTCTTCTAGTTGCATAACATAAGCATATCTTTAACCTACTCTAAATTTATAAATAGTCATAATAGTTTTATAACTTTGTACTCATCTTATATTTGTTTATGTTGCGTTTATCTTCTAGTTTTAATTCTATCATACTTACTATTATTACCTTTCCTTTACAACATTTTAACTTTAAAATCATTTGAAGGTATATAAGAAATACTCTTCTTTTAATTATACAAAGTATATTTAAACTATTTTGAAACTTTAATAACATCTTGATACTAATAATAATATTGTTATCCTTACATTTTATTTTATTGTGATTTTAAACCTTCCATTATCTCTATTTATTATTAAACTTTTCCCATTATTCACATTACATTCCAAAAAAAAAAAGAGAAAAACAAACAAACATATATTGTTTATTATTTATCCATACCTCAAAGACCTATCCATGTTCTCATATGTGTATTGCAGTATTGAATTTTGATTGAACCTTTTTTAAAAAGCAATAATATGAAAACATGACTTAAAAAATAAGATACAAAGTATACTTACTAAATATATTTCATTTTGTATTTTATTTAATACGATGAATTAATCTTTAAATATTAAGAACGAGTTATTAGTAAGTTATTTTATAAAAACATTATTGAGAAGGTGTTATACATTTAGTTGTGGTCTTACTACTACAACATGATATTGAAGATGATTACCACTCCCCTCATTTATAACCTTGACTGCCTTTAAATGTTATAACCACACACTATAGGAAAAACAAATTTCAACTTTTTATTTTTAATTAATTGTGCATATGATATTTTTTTTTAATTAATTATTAGTTTTAAAGATAATAATTTGGTATTGATGATTGGGATGAGGATACAATTAGGATAATTAGTTGTCCTTCCTCTACTATTAGAGATTTGAATTGGAAGTATAAGTATTAGGATTATTTTTATACTAAAACATTTTAATTAATTTTAATATTACTTTCTTTTTGTATTTTAATAACAATTCTTCTACTTATATGAACCTATTGGAGGAAGAGGTTGGGATAAGTTAGTGTCCTTCCTTTGTTATTATAAAACTAACACGAATATATAATTTTCAAAATTATTTTTTAAAATTGAATTATTTAAATCAATTCTAATATTAATTTGTTTTTAGGGTTTTGATAATAGTTCAACTAATTATATGTACCCACAGGAGAATGAGGCTAGGATGAGTCAACCTATTTTCTTCATTTACCTCTATAGACCCATCGTAGAAGTATATATTTTTGTTTTGTTATCTAAATTAATATATTTCAATTATTTGTTTTCTAATAGTTATTTTTACTCCAAGTCCATGTCATATGTGCCTCACAATCACCCTACCTAAAGTAACATGATAGGTTTAAGACCCTATCATCATCATCATCATCATCATCATCATCATCATCGTGTTCATCATAGTGGTGTTCTGCATTGTTCAAGATGGCAAGAAGCCCCCCATATATAATTTAATATTTTCTCCCACATAAATTGAGGGTGGAAAATGGAGATACCCCACCTCACTCTGATGATAATCATTTAACACATGAAGAGTACATACACTGATCATCTAGCTCTCTTCAAGTGAATCTTTATGTAAATGATAATATAAAAATATTGGATGATGTTTGAGGCAAATAATCATTTGAATATATGTTATTCATTTTTTTCAATTTTGTTTTTATAAGTTTCTTAATTATAAGATTTAATAATTTTTTAGTTTTCATTTTATTTGTATTTAACAATATTTTTGTAAGGTATTTCAAACAAAGAATAAATGTCCAAGTAAAAAATAACATTTTGTAAAAATTACTTACTAGAATACAAGAATTTTCCCACTAAACATAGACAATGGCTCACCAAAGCACTTGAACATGAATTTGACAATGCCTGTTATAACACAAAAATATTTGAAAAACATGTAACAATTTTGTTTAACAAGAAGAGGAGGAATATGAGGGTAATTTTTTTTAAATAAATATTAATTATTATTTTATTATTTATAGACTTATAATATTATTTTAAGATAATAATTTATAGGTTGCATACTAGAGAAATACAAATGTAGAGAGGAGAAGGCTTTGACCTCCTAACATAAAAACAACATCTTGGTTAAAAATATGTGATGATTGGATCAAGCATGATTAAAAAGTAGTTGCAAGTTAATCATAGTATTTAATGAGATGTATTTTTTTTCAATATTTATATTTGAATAATTATATGTTTTTTATTTATTGATAAACTAATGCAAAGATCAAGACTAGCTAGAAAAAATCTAAGAAGCGAGAGTGAGTAATGAGATCTTGGTGACTAATCACTTGGGGTAGATGTGAGTAAATTAGGCTACATAATTCTTTGTAATCTAATTTTATAAGTTATTTTTTCAAAAGTTTTACTTTTTTTAAAAAGTTATTCTATTAAAATATCGCATTTTATGATATGTATTTTATTTTAGAAACATCGTTATGACTTCAAGGCCACAAAATAAGAGAAAAAAAGCTGAAAGTTATGGGATGGGACACAAGTATTCAACAACTAAGCCCATTATAACATCTACATACCAAATAAGAAATTAGTATTTGATTAGTTAATAAGTATTAGCTAGGTCTGACAAATATAATTTGTAATTGTAATTAATATTTTAAATTATATTTTTTAAAAATTATATGATAGTTAAATTATGCTTAATTTATTGGTGGAGAGACCATTTCTCTAACTTGAAAATCTTGATATTCAGTAGGATAATGAGAAGAATTATGATTACGTTGATTATGTCAATGATGATACTAAGTTAGAGGATGTCTCATTATACACATCTAACCCTAATAATTTGATAAAATATAGAAACAATAAATAAAAATTAAGACATATTCATATTATATATGAATAATATATAAATAATAATAATCAAATATATAATATGGTTTGTAGTATTCCCCTCGAGTTGAAAAAATGTTAAGAGCAAAAGGTGCAGACTAAGCTACAACAAAGAAGAACATGACAAAAAATAAAAATATTAGAAATTAGGCATAATGGTAATTCTTCTTTTCTGGTGTCTTCTCATTAGAAAAGAAAGGGAGTTCTAAGAGAGTTCCAATGGGGGAGCATAATGTAGCTCTCAACATGGCCCTTCTAAGAGCAAGGTAAATGATGATCCAATGGTATAAGCTAAGGAATTAGAACTGGGGGGCAGTGGGGGGGGGGGGGGGGGGGGGGGGGTGGGAGCGGGGGGCATGGTGCAGCTATCTTGTAATTGAAAAAATAGATATTTAGATGGAAAGAGCCTCATTGAGATATTGCAGGTAAATGGCATGTAATTTGAATTGTGGAACAATGGGTAAAGGAAATTATGGGGGGGGCGACTAGTTTGACATTAATTTTATCCCCAAAGGGGAAAAATAAAATATTAGATGGGGAACCTTGATTGATGGATGGATCTAGCCTTTACTTGAAAAATTAAAGCCTTAATTTTGATGTATTGAGTTGTAACATTGGTCAATATCATATTTGGGTCAAAATCTTTACACTATCTTTTGAATATTGGGGGGAGGATTTTTTGAATTTGATTGGGGAAGAATTGGGAGGATTCATCTAGGTAGATCTAGTCACAAAGGAAGGTTCATTGGCCTCTCATGGAATAATATGCATCTCCTTATATCTAGATGTTGGTATCTCATACATCATTAACATCAAGTCTCAAGGTAGAATTTGGGGTCAAATAGTTGATGTGGAAAAGATACCATTTTGGTGTTTCAAATATCACAAAGTAGGTTATGTGAAGAAATATTATCTGTTGAACACTCCCTTCACTTCAAAAAAGTAATCAAAATAATTTGGAAGGTCAAATCAAGCCCCCCTTTGAAGAAATTACTAAGAATAAATTAAAGAAAGGATCATAGTGTAAGGTTTCAAATGCAAACTCAAGGACTTTATATCGCTACCACCATTACCCTAAACAAAATTTTGGAACAAGTAGAAAAATTATCCCCAAATATGATGCTAAATTTTCAATGCATAAATTATGAATGAATCAAATAGGATTATCAATTTTATAAGCTTGAAACTTCACTTTGATCCCTCCACTCCCTATTTGGAAATGGGTGGTAACACATTTTCAACTAATAAAGGGTTAATGGATATGAAGGAGAAGTTTGATAAGAATTCATATTGTGATTTGGAGGAACATCTGAACTAAAGGGTAAATTTAACCATCTCTCAAATGGCATGTCTTCTCACCTAGGCTAACTATGGAAAGAAAGGGAAAAGCAGACATAAACTAGCAAAGGAACTGGTAAATGATGCAGTTTAAACTAGAAATAAGAATAAAATAAATGATTTATTTGGTTTTGAAAGGCAGGGGTGGAATTCCCCTCTAAGGAGAAATGAATGTAATCTCGTAAAATTTTAATCTCTTGAACTTCCCTAACAAGAGATGCTTGGTTAAGCATCAATTTCTACCCTTAAAAACATAAATTTACTTCTATAATAAACACAATTGAATGAGGTTGAGACAAGACTTCTATTGAGTAAAATTTATAGCAATTAGAAAGGGGTATTTTTGATCTTGATTGGTGCTTTAGGATATTTGGTGATGAGTTGGTCCCGACTCTCGATGATGGTGGAAGAATGTGGGAAAGATCTTGGGTATATTTTTAATGTGTATGGACCTAGCAACCTAGTTCTTAAAAAGGTAGTGCTAGGATGAAATCTCACATTGTATGTCTCTTCATCTTGGGGTTAGAATTGCTTTGGAAGGGGAATTTAATGCTATTTTTTCTAGTTCTACTAAAATGAGGGAATCTTATATCCCACTCAAACCATTTTTTACTTCTATAATTTTGTCTCATCTATGGTCTCATGGATTTATTCCAAAAAATAAGTCTATTATATTAGATAAATAGGCATCTAGGTTTTAGTAACATTACTAAAAGATTGGACAATTTTTTTTTGTCTCCTACTTGGATGGACATGGATTAGATTTTTGAATGTAGAATTATACCAATTTTTTACTTGGACCATGCTCCTATGGAATGGGTAGTTAATTAGGATGGAACACCTTTGTAGTGCATGTTCAAGTTTAAATCAATGTGGTTAATGGACTTGGATTTAATAGACTATATAAAGGAGAGGTGGACAAATGCACTAAGATTTGAAGGGACTAAAATGTAAAGTATGGCTAAAAATTTCAATTTCATCAAGTAATTCTGAAAAATATGGAATAAGAAATATTTCAAAAATATTTTTTAGGAGATTCCCAAGGTATAATTAGAATTTTAAAATATGAATGATGAGGTCCTCAACGTATGGATGGGTATCGTAGCCTATAAAAATAAAAATCTTCTTTTTATAAAATTAGAATAAATATAGTTAAGAGAAGAGGTGCATTGGTAGCATAAATCATAGGAAAATTAACTTAAGAAGATAAGAACCCCAATTTTTTTCATTATAATTCTAACAAGCCTAGGAGGTATTCTAATTGTATATATTTTATTGAACCAAGGGATGGAAGACAACTAGAACTAAACTCTAAAATCATAATAGAAGTTGTGAGGTTTTTTGAAGCAATCGTGACAAGCCAAGATGCCTCCAATCTCATAAGCAAAAACTTGTATCTTTGTTATAATCCTAGGTTGTCACTAATCAACAAAACAAAGATTTAATGGCACCCTTTTTAAAAAATAAATTAGTAAGGTATTTTTTTCCATGAATAAGATAAATCCCCTGAACCAAATGGTTTTGTAGCTACTTTTTTATTTTTTGGGAGGTTGATGTGAAAAGTATGGTAGAGGAATCTAGGATAAATAAGAAGATATATATTGATCTCAATTGCACATTTATTTCTCTAATTCCAAAATGAGAGAAATAATCAATATTTGGTAATTTAGGACTTATATCCATATGCAACACTATTTATAAAATAATTTCCAAAGTTTTTTCCTTCAGACTTAAACTAATTTTGGGGGATCTTGTTTCAAATGAATAACGGAGGTTTTGAACTAAAATAAAAACTCATAAGGGTGTTGTCATCCCCTCCCCCATGAAATTATACATTCATTGTGTTGGAGTCAAAATAAGGGCATGTCGATCAAACTAGATATCAATAAGTCATATGATAGGGTCAACTTGATATTTTTTATGAAAATTGTACAATATTTTAGGTTTGAGGACTGGTACAAATGGATATTTAGTGGCATTTACAACCATATATTTCTAATTTTAATAAATGGTAACTCAACTAAATTTAATGAAATAACCATGGGCTTATGACAAGGTGATCATCTTTCTCATTTTCTTTTCATTTTGATGGCTAAATATTTGGATAGAGCTATCAAAGGTGTGTGTGCAACTAGTTATACTTGAGGAATTAACACTATTAAAGGTTTTGAGAAATTTACCCATCAACAATTTTCCAATGACACTTTCCTTTTCATAATTAATTTTGAAAGAGAAGCAAAAAAATTCATAAAAAACTATGAAACTTATTTAGTGGCATCGAGTTAAGCTATAAATTAGAAAAAAAAAAAAAACCCTATTTTTTCAACACTCTAGGTAAACTCAAGCTATGATTGCCTATATTCTTGATTTCAAAATCAGTAAGATACCAATAATCATCTTAGAATACCTCTTATTTCTAGGATGGAGATGTCTTATTTTTGGGAAAATTTTATAAAGGACTTTTAGTTCAGGTTGAATTATTATAAAGGGAGATGGTTATTTTTGACAGGGCATATAACTTTACAAAAATATGTCTTGAGTGTGTTTCCCATTTACTTGATGTTGGTGTTTGAACCCCAATCAAGGTGTTAAAATCTCTTCACAAAATCATGAAATAAATTTGTGTCAAGATTGTGAGGATAAAATAAAATTTCCTCTAACAAATTGGAATGGGTTTGCCATCCTAAAGAGGTAGGATGCACATACATTAAGAATCTTAGGTATCATAACTTGGCACTTCGAGCAAAGTTGGTGTGGGGGATTTATACCCAAGCTAAATTTATTTGGAGTAGATTTATGTAGATCAAATATTTAGGAAAGTTGGATCCAAGATGTATCCTCACCACATTCAACCCCCCTCAATGCTCTCATATGTGAAACTTTGGTTAGAGGTACAAACCACTGGGGGTGAATCAGTGGTGGAAAAAAAGCCAATTTAATTTCCAAACCCTTCAAATACTTAACCATTCAATACAACCATTTATGAATAATTTAAAATGTTTATAGCAATGAAAAATAGATAATGCAAGATCACACACACAAAACAATATCTATGTGGGAAACCCTCTTGGGGAATAAAACCCACTTTCAATCCTATAAACACATGGACTACTTGTCCTATAATAAGTATTCAAACATGAGACTTTAGTGAAACACCTATTCCATAAGGATCACCTACCCCTAGGTTATTCAATTCCTTCTGACCTCAATTTAGTGAAACACCTATTTCATATGGAGCACCTGCCCCTATGATGGTCAAGTCCTTCTAACCAGACTTTAGTGAAACACTTGTTCTACAAGGAGCACTTGCCCCTAGGATGGTTAAGTTTTTCTAACCTAAATGTTGAGCACCCTCTAAAAACCTATGATATGAACACCTCCACATTTAAACTAATATCTTCAACACCTGATGATGGACCTCTAATTTTTAACCCCTAAAAAACACCCTCTCCACTTCTTCACACACTCATAAACATCCAAAACCACCTTTTAGATCACTCTACACTTCTTAACAAAAACTTTGTCACAACCTTAAAAACATGACCAAATGATCATACACATATTCCACACTCTAATCTACCTCTCAAATCAACCAGTAAGCTCACATAGACATCATATATCCTTCACTCACACTTAAGGCATCCAAAACATCTTTTTGGATCACTCTAAACCTCTTCGCTCATCCTCAGTATTCAAAACTACAAGAGCATTGTCTTTGACATTAGAAAAATAAACTATAGGTTATACACATAGTCATCAACCTGATCTTCTCTATAATCCATCCATTGGGGACACCCTTTCTTCTTTTATTCGCTCCACAACACTCACAAGCATCCATTTATCTCAAGTCTAGAAATCATCACCTTTGATTTCACCTTTTATAAATCCTTCATGAATATCATGATTTTGATTAGCCATAATTATTATCTTAACCTTTAAGACATCTATAAATCTCAATTACATCTTCACCGGTCAGTCATAGCATCCATGGGTCATAATTAAGCAACTATGCCTTTTAATTAGGCCTCATTAGCCCTTATAGGTCTCATGGAGATCCATCCATTTCTTTGACACTTATCCAAGAAAATTAAGAACAAAATAACACTTTAAAAATACATATATCCATGCCACACTATCTATAGGTCATCCTTAAGTGACAACATCCATCACAACACCCTTCGGCTATAACACAATTAGCCCAAACATCATTATGTACATAGATCACCAAGAATGAACACACATTCAAATTTTAAGCCTTTGATCATATAGAATCTATATTGGTCAAACCTCCATAATCCACATATATGTTCCTCATGAAGTTTTCAATGTGCTCCAACACTTAGTTCATCTTAAAACATCAAAATACCATCAAGAACAACTCAATTACTCTTCTCAGGTTACTTGTAGATCATGAACACATACATAGTAAAATTTAGATATCCATATCCTTGATTGTACAAAAAATTATACCTTCTAACTAGGTTATATGATGTGCCATGAAGTCCTTTACAACTTTTCCTTTTACACCATGATCAAATTCTGTATAGATCAAAAGTTATAGCACAAAAACTAAGCACTGGTCTTTCCCATGCAAATTTGAATATTTAAATTCCAAGGGTCACTAAGCAATAGTTAAAATTCAAACAATTTTTCAACATCTCATGTCCTCTCATCTTTGATCAAATACACATCGTTGATCTCTTTAGAATTAGCTCAATCTTTACCTTTTCTCATGTTTAAACATCGAGCACTTGTTATCATCTCACTACTTCCTGACAACTTGGAACAAATGTGCACTATTTATCTCTTCGAGAGTAGCCTAGAATTTAACCTAATTAAACATTAGACACTTTGACATATTTGACTCAATATGCATTATAGATCTACATCTTTATGAATACCCACTCACCGTTAGATCCTTATCTAGTCTTGATATTTAACTTTTGCAAATTTGGCTAAGTATGGGAACCTCTGCAATCTACCTAGAAGGCCAAATTTAAACCTTAATAACTTTTTATGCACTCAATTGCATGTCATGGACATTTAAACCATATGATATTCTTTCATAGGGTAATCCATCCATATATCAAGCTACTCTTGGAACTTTCAAATGTGTGAAATATAATGCCATCAAACTACTTATTCAGCTCTACTTAAACTTAGATAATAAGCTCAGATTAATTTTGTGTTGTATATCTATGATGTGTTTAAGCGCACACCATTAGATCTCCTTTGCAAATTTGGCTAAGTATGGGAAAACATTGAAAACTTCCTAGGACATTAACTTTGCACAGTTATATCTTTTTCTCCACTCAACCACATGACCTAAAACTTGGACCATAGTAACTTGGGACTAATGTGATCACACACATATAACCAACTTTACCTAACTCATCCATACATGGTAATGGTGATGTCAACAAACTGCCTACTTAGATTTTTTTATTACGGAACCAACTATGCCAAAATGAACATCATGAAGAATTGGATGTATACCATGCACTTCCACAATCTCTCCAATCATCCTTAACCTCTGATAGGACCTCTTATACATGCTCAATACTTCAAAACCATCCCTAATCATGTCAAAACTGAAGATCAACCAAGCCTACTTTAAGCATACTAGGATAAACACATTGCACACTTTGTTATTGACACTTATACTATCAATTTACTTCATCCACTCACATGGACACCTCCATGACATCATTGATAACTCTCCAACAATCTCCCCCTTTGTCATTGATGTCAACTCCCATCGTATAACTCACCTTCCTTATCTCTCTTCAAGCACTTGCACAATAGGAACCTTCTCCCACTTTGACATAATGACAAAGAGGAACAAATTGATCTTGAGGACCTAAAAATACCACCAATAAGAGAGGACCACCTTATAAATATGATACAAAATCCCCCTTACCATGATCCTATCTCTTCTTGCCTTAACAACTTCCTCATGGTACATGCCAACACTCTCTTCAACTAAGCAATGAAACCAATGAAGAAAGAACACACAAAAGCACTAAAATATGATGTAACTCACCAATAAAAATATAAAAGGGACTCCCCTTAATATATTTGATCCACTTCACCTCTTGAGCATCTTCAGATCTCCACACATCATGAAAAACCATTACACAGGCTTACTAACCTTCTCTCTCAAGCCACCTCAAGGACCACCAACAGAACTTCATGCCACTCACCAAATAGGAAACATGATCTAAACCAACCTAAGAACTTACATTAAAACACTCATCCCATTCCATTTTGGATAAATTAATCAAAAATCACTCTTCTTCACATTAGGCCTATTTAGTCTCCTTGCAACCCTACCTATTACTCGCAGAGACCACAAATTTTAGTAGACACACTTTCAAGACCTAAAAATTCATATCTGGAGCACTCTCATATTCCCCCTTAGGCACACTAATTTTCATTACCTATCTCATCCTTTGTAACATACTTCTTTCACAAACCTACTAACTGATTAGGCATCCATTAAACATCTATGCTTGTTTAGTGAAAAAACTTCGTTTCATTTGATGTCTACCCATTTTTTACATTGTATCTCCCTTAAGCTATCAAGCCTTTACCAAAGGACTAGATCTGATACCAATTTTTAGAGGTACAAACCATTGAGAGGGAGGGGGAGGTGAATTAGTGGTGGCAAATAATCCAATTCAATTTCCAAACCCTTCAAATACTTAACCATTCAATAAAACCATTCATGAAGCATTCAAGATGTTTATATCAATGAACAATAGATAATGCAAGATCACACACACAACACAATATCTATGTGGGAACCCTCTTGGGGAATAAAACCCACTCTCAATCCTGTAAACACATGGATTACTTGTCCTATAAGAAGTATGCAAACATGAGACTTTAGTGAAACACCTATTCCATAAAGAGAACCTACCCTTAGGTTGGTCAAGTATTTATGAATTCAATTTATTGAAACACCTATTTCACAAGGAGCACCTACCCCTATGATGATCAAGTCCTTCTGAGTAGAATTTAATGAAACACATGTTCCACAAGGCGTAACTACCCCTAATATGGTCAAGTCCTTCTGACCTAGATGTTGAGTAACCTCCCAACACCTATGATATGTACACATCTAAATTTGAGCTAATGTCTTTAACACTTGATGATGGACCTCTGATTTTTTAACCCCTGCAAAACACCCTCTCCACTTCTTCACACACATCTAAAACCACCTTTTGGATCACTCTATACTTCTTTAAAACAACTTTGTCACAACCTCAAAAACATGACCAAATGGTTATACACATATTCCACACTCTGATCTAACTTTCAAATCAACCACCAATCTCACATAGACATCATATATCCTTTGCTCACACTTAAGGCATCTAAAACATCCTTTTGGATCACTTTAAACCTCTTCACTCATCATCAATCTTCAAACCTACAAGAACACTATCTTTGACACCATAAATATAAGCTAAAATTCATACACATAATCATCAACCTACTCTACTCTACAACCCATCCAATGGGAACATACCCTTTCTTCTTTTCTTTGCTCCACAGTACTCATAAACATCCACTTCTCTCAAATCTAGAAATCATCGCCTTTAATTTCACCTTTTATAGAGCCTTCATGATTCTCATTATCTTTTTTAGCCACAATTATTATCTCAATTTTTAAGACATCTACAAATCTCAATTACATCTTAACTAATTGGCCATATCATCCAAGGGTCATAATTAAGCACCTATGCATTTTAATTAGGTTGCATTAGCCCTTATAGGTCTCATGGAGACCCATCCATCTATTTGACACTTCTCCAAAAAAATTAAGAACAAAATAACACTTTAACAATATATAGATCTTTACCACATGATTTATAGGTCCTCCTTAAGTGACAACATCCATCACAACACCCTTCTACTATAACACAATTAGCCTAAACATCATTTTGTACATACGATCACCAAGAATGAACACATAGTCAACTTTTAAGACTTTGATCATATATAATTTGAATTTTTCAAACCTCCATAATCTACATAGATGGTCCTCATTAAGTCTACAACATGATACAACACTTATTTCATCTTAAAACATCAAAATACCATCAATAATAACTCAATTACCCTTCTTGGGTTACTTGCAGAGCATGAACACATACACAGTCAACTTTAGAGCTCCATATCTTTGATTTTACAAATAATTATACCTTATAACTAGGTCTCTTCATGCCCCATGAAGTCCTCTACAACTTTACCTTTTACACCATGATCAAATTCTGCATAGATCAAAAGTTATAGCACAAAAATTGAGCACTGGTCTTTCCGACATAAATTTGAATATTTGAATTCCAATAATCGTTGAGCAACTGTTAAACTTCAAAAACCCTGGGCCATCATCTTGTGTCCTTTCATATTTGATTATATACACATCATCTATCTCTTTATAAGTAACTCAATCTTTACCATTGATCACTGTTAAACATCTAGCACTTGTTATCATCTCGTTGCTTTCAAACAATTTGGAAAAAACACACACCATCAATCTCTTTGAGAGTAGCTTGGACTTTAAATTTCTTAAACATCAAACACTTTGACCTCTTTTAATCAATACACATTATAGAATTGTATATGTATGAACACCCACTCACCATTAGATCTTTATCTTTCCTGATCTTTACCTTTTGTAAATTTGGCCAAGTATGGGAACCTCTATAATTTGCATGAAAGGCTAACTTTGAACCTTAATAACTTTTTTTGTTCTCAATTTCATGTCCTAAAATTTAAACCATATGATCTTATTTCATTGGGTAATCCATCCATATATCAATCTAATCCTAGAACCTTCATGTGTGTGAAATATAATTCCATCAAACTAATTACTTGGCTCTACTTAAATTTAGACATTAAGCTTAGATTAATTTCACATCATAGATATTTTATGTGATTAAATGTGCACCATTAGATCTCCTTTGAAAATTTGGATAAGTATGGGAAAACATTGCAAACTACCTACAAAGCCAACTTTGCATAGTTATATATTTTTCTCCTCTCAACCACATGATTTAAAACTTGGACCACAACAACTTGGGACTAATGTAATCACACCCATATAACCAAATCCCCTTGGCTCATCCATATGTGGTAATGGTGTTATCATCAAACTGCCTACTTAAATTTTTTTGTCACAAAACCAACTAAGCCAAGATGAATAAAATGAAGAACCAGATGAATACCATGCACTTTCACAAACTCTCCAATCATCCTTGACGTCTGATAGGACCCCTCACATATGCTCAATACTTCAAACCCATCCCTAATCATGCCAAAATTGAAGATCAACCAAGCCTACTTTAAGCATACTAGGACAAACACACTACACACTTTTTCATTAACACTTAGACTATTAAAACACTTCATCCACTCACCTAGACACCTCCATGACATCATTAAAAACTCTCCAATAAATTTATACTCAAGTGTCATCTGATTATAATTGATCACATCTCTTTGGAAATTAACAATGGTGCCTTGTCTAAATTTTGGGATCATTCTTGGAATGGTCACAAACCATTAAAGGAAATTTTGGTGTCGGAGCATGATAGAGTTATTATAACCATTATGTGGGTCAGAAAGGTAAAGGATTACCTATATCTTAGAATTTTAGATGGGTTTGTGATTTTGAAGTGGAAGAGGTAGGATAATAGTGTTATCCCTCTAGATCAAAAAATAAAGTTTTCAAACATTCTTTCCAAAAATAAATTATTTATATGTGAGAAGGAGGATAAAATTAAATGGGTAGGAGAAAATATAGAGTTTTGTTTATCAATTTAGGATATAAAATGGCTGAAATTTTGGACTCTTTCTCCACATGGTCCACAATTATTTGATGTAACAAGGTAGTGTTTCCAAATGGTGGATCCTTTATGTGGTTGGCAATTCAAGGTGAAATCCTTACCTAGGACATAATTTTAAAAATTAGTTTCAAAGGGCCTCCCAAGTGTTGTGTGTGCCTTAAAGTTATTTAGATGGTGGATAATGTTTTGTTCAACTGTTATTTTTTAGTAAAATGTTGGGATTAGTTGTGTGTTATGCTTAATTGTGAATGGGAAATACCTCCCTTTCTTTTGCAGACTTTCTCTTCTTATTGTATTGTATCATGAAAAGACACTTTCTTTGGTTCTAGTAAATTAATTCTAGTGAGATTTATTTGGATGATTTGGAAGGAAACAAATAAATGTTTATTTGAGGGAAAGGAATACCAGATCAAGGAGGTTCTAAGAAAATTGAGGTTACCATTTTTAAAGTTGTTCTTCTCATGTTAAGAGAAAAACTACACTTGATCTAAATTTGATATGTATTGTTGTCCTAGCTGGGTTCTTCTCAACCAGGGAGGATCACTCACTTTGTGTTCCTCCTCCCCTAGGGTTATTAAAGTTGATTTTTTATGGTACAATTAGAGTGAATTTGGGTGCTTCAAGAGTGGGTTGTTTGATTAGGGGTTATTCAAGGTATTTGATCTATGCAAAGTCCTAAAATTTGGTTGATGAAACAAATAATGAAGCTTAGGTGTAGGGTTTGGTTCTTGGTTCAAAGTTGGTCTCTCAATGTGGGATTGAGTGAGTGATCATTGAAGGGAATTTTATGGTCATGTTACATTCGCTTATAAATTATAGATCTAAGACATGGATACTTGAGAA
The DNA here is from genome assembly GCA_037957365.1 of Torreya grandis. Lineage (NCBI taxonomy): Eukaryota > Viridiplantae > Streptophyta > Pinopsida > Cupressales > Taxaceae > Torreya > Torreya grandis. The sequence goes on along the minus strand of JARHVA010000229.1, from coordinate 1,307,282 downwards.
CATTATGAGAAGGGTGTGGACCTTTTTTTCCTTCATTTGGATTAAGGAATGTGTCTCACTATTTTTGGGAAGCAAATACTAAGGATAATTTTCTAGAAAACTTCACCATTTTCAAACTAGATGATGTGATCAATGATAATTTTTTTGAGATATGGAATGACTTAGACAATTTTGGAGGGTTATGTTATGATATGGGTCCCCTTCTCCTTTACCTCTCCACCTCTTACTCCCTTTTCCTCTCATAATTTATCTTTTTATTTCATAATTATGGAAAAACATGGTGTGTGGTGATATTATGTATGATTATGGGGATATCATTTAAAGGCTTGGGAGGGTATTTTCAAGGATGGGTTTTGTGTCATTCATGTGGAGTTAAGTTAATCCAAGGAATTATTCTCACCTCTATCTTGTTTGAAGGTGTTCATCCTTGGTCTTATCCTATTAATTATGTGGTAGAGTCCTACATGATTTCCTTTATTTTTTATGTGGTAGAGTCCTACGTTATTTCTTTTATTTGTGCTTTAATGAATTATCTACATGAATCAAATTTTGTTATATAGATGGGGTTGGTGAGATATTTGGTTTCCATAGAGCCCCTACTTTTCCTTTATGTAGAGAACATAGATGGTTTTCAAGAATGCATTTTCCAGAGGGCAGGTTAAAACAGGTCTTTTGGCATATGATGGGTAATCATTATTCAAGCTATATGGGATGTGGTGGGATTTTATTATGTGCATATGAACATCACTAGTTATTTAAGTTCAAAACTTTTTTTTATCTTTATTAGCAATCTATTGAAGCTTTTGTAAGACAAGGAAACTATGCATAGGGTGGTCAATAAATTCATGAGACTTGGGTTTAGAGTGTGTTTAGGAAGGATTTAGATAAACCAAGAGTCTTTCCCCTCATTGAAATTGTAATTCTTTCGTGAGATAGAAGAACTTTTTTCCTGTGGTGGAATATTTGGAGAAAATGCAAAAATCATTCCATGTTGGAAACTCCCTGAATGGGGATATTTTTCCAACTTTGGATATGGGGATGCTTAAATCATCATTGGTCTATTCCAGTCATCTATTATAAGATAACTTAGCGGAACCAATATTCAGGCTCAACTAGTAGGCACGGGTGGTCTAATAGAGCTAGAGAGTGGGCACCTAGTTGGAACATCTTGGTTTGAAAAGCAAGAAATCATAATGGGTAACCTTTAATTATCTATTAAAAATATATCAAATATATAATATAATGTGTGTATATATAATATAATTATTTGTAATGTCAAATAATTATGTGTGTGTGTGTGTATTAGTATTTGAATTATGTCATTTCATTTTTAAAATTAGGGGATGGGCTTAAAATAGATTAACCCATTTGCTAGTGCAAGGTCAACATAATGTTGATGTAACTTTAAATGTTTAATGGTGTCGACCTTGCATTAAAAGTATCACTAAAAGAAATGAAAAATCTTGAAATTTTTGAAATAAAACACACCAAAAAAATATCTAAATTTGACACAACTCTGATCCAAATAGAAACACCAATTACACTTAATGTAATAATGACTTACCTATAAAAATTAAATTGGTAAAGTTCAAATAATACATAAAGGTCTCATACTACCATCTCAAATTTGAGCCATTAGAATGAATCATTTTTTAATAACCTTGCCCATTGAAAATAGTAAATAAAGTTCACATTGAAATATATAAATGTGAAGTATATAAATTTAATAATTAATGTTAATATTTCAATGCAAACTTTATTTACTATCTTCAATGATAACAGTGTAAAAGTGTCACCATTCCTCCCCTTAACAAAAAGTAACCCATTTCAACTCCAAAAAGTGGTAGTATAAAAGTGGCATCATTCCTCCCTTTAACAATAGCAATCCATTGATTTTGTAGCTCCAAAAAGTGGCTTAAATTCATTTCACTCTTCATTTGATTTCCCATGTCTCTTACATTAGTGTATCCAAGCATTAGCTCAAACCATAACAAGAGGAGTAAGATGCAATCTAATCCACTTGAAAGCAATGTGGTGAAATCAAATTTTTACCTTGAGAGAATTGAATAATTCAACCATAATGAGTTGGGTATTAATGCCATAGACCATTATTACCTATGGATCCTTCATGACATTGATGAAATAAGGCACCTTGATTACTAGAGGTGTTGAAAATGAACTGAGTTTTGACACTAATAAACTTTAACCTTTGGGGAATGAGAAGATTCTTTAAAATGAGGTTGATTAAGTTTGATTAGATTACAAGTATCCTTCCAAATAATTTGGAATAAATATAATTGTCCCCTCTAATTAAACTTGAAAGTAAGGAATGAAGGCACTTTTACAAAAAATAGAATAATGTAGCAAAATCCAACAACCATTTAATTTATAAACCATGACCATAAATTATAAATGTCACCATACATTAAATAAAAACACCTACATAATAAATATATTTCAGTGACTATTTTAAAAATTAGATGAGAGTATAATTTAATAAAATTAATTTTAAAAATGAAATAATATTTTGTGGCATAATATACAAAATAACTATCTTCCAAATGTTAATAATAATGACTATTTTAAAAAATAGAGGAGAGTATAGTTAAATGCAATTAACTTTGAAAAGAAAATAATATTTTGTCATGGACAATATGCAAAGTAGCTATTATGGTAATGATGTCTGTAAGTGACTTAAAGAGACAAGCCAACATCCTTACTTCAAGCTAAATTAGGGGATATAATAATTGTGCATATTGGGATCTTAAGTGGCATTTAAATGGTGTCATATCAGTATTTGAAATTTATTTTATAGTTGATGCTTTTGTTTTTAATATTTTTATTTTTATTTTGTGTATTTTTTTATTATTGGTAAATGCTTTTGGAAAATGGGAGCTATGAACCAAAAAATGTTTTAACATAACTTGGAGCTATGAACCAAAGGAAGGTTACCTTTTGAATGGATCTAACTAACCACTTTAGAGCATAAAAAGAAGGTCCAGATCCCCTGAAAGAAGTAAAAAATACTACAAAAAGCAACACAAAAATTAACAAAAGAAGAAACCAACAAAGACAAAGAAACAAGAAATAACTAACATTACAGAGAATAAATAGAGGATGGCAGCTAGTGAATAGAAAAACCATAGTGAAAAATCAACAAGTAAACCACCCATTACAAAAAAATCATTAATTTTGTTCATAACTTTGTTCATGAACTCCTAATATCAAGATAACCAATCAAAGCTCGATGTTTTTATTTTGAATCTAAATTGCCATCAAAACAACTTCCTATAAAAATAAATATGGGTTGTAGTTTTAGAAAATATTTTGGTTATAATACCAAAAAAAATAGCACAACAATAGTATGTAATCTTGTCATAGTCATATCAACTTATTGATCAATATTGTAAATTATAATATGGATTAGAAATATCATCAAGTGATCTAGTTTAGATTTCATATATACATGCATTCAAAAACTATGTAGAGATTTCGACTAAAGTTTAGAGGTGTAAAAAATTTATTGAAATGGCCTAAAAATATATAAAAATACATAAATAGTAAAACTATATTTTTATATTTTTTAAGTTTGATATCAAGAAAAACCTCTCAACTTCTTGAAGAACTCTTGTCACATGATTCTTCACATTCCAAGTTAAATCACTTCATATTCTATATTTAGACTCTTTGTTTCCTAATAGAATAGCTATAAAGGGTTTTATATTTGAATTATAATAATCATGTAGTTAATTGTAAGAACATGGAGAGTTTTCTAGCCTCACACCTCTTCATAGAGATTGATACTATTTTATAACATTTAGAACAGTGAGAAATAACTTCACATATCTTATTATAGATAGTTACCTTCTATTTATACTATTATGAGAGATGACTCACATCTCTTCTCAAAGATATAATCTTACATCTCTTTTTAAAGATATCCATACATGCCTCCCATATCAATGTAGAAGTAAATTATTTTATCCACAATTCACTCTCTTCAAGTGTATAATTTATTTATGGTTCATTTTGCTATAGTTATGTAATATTATTTTACGCTACAATTATTGTAATTAAATTTATTTTATCTATAAAATATTAATTTTTTACAATTTATTTTGATGTCCACCAGATTCTTGATCCAATCTAGATTTATTATATGGTGTGGGGTTGATTGAGATTTGGGTGAAAAAAATATAGAATGGTTTTGGAAAAAACTAGACCACGAAGAATTATTTTCCATGATGGATGAAGTAGGAAGAAAATAAAAACCCATGTAGGATCTAAATGGGTTGAGGATAAAAAGAAACATTTTAAGAGATGACATAATGATATATGACTGAAAACTATGATGAAAAGAATAGATCATAATTTATATAGCATAAATTATAGTTGAAAAATAAGTTGTATTAGCTAGTCCAATAATGTTAGCTATAAAAATATATTGTAATAGGTTGGCCAATATAGTTTGACAAAAACTTGGTGCTAGTGGTGGTCAGATAAAATTTAACTATATCGTTCAAGATGGTGTAGTTGGGAAAGTCAAAGAATTGCATCAAGCTCATTGATATAGTTTTTTAAATGAAAAATTATGACATAATTGTGTCAGTTTGGCTGATGTAGTTGGTTGCAAGAGTGAAGGCATTGGTAAGCTTCATGATAGGTTCACCAGAATGTATGCACAAGATAGGATTAGCCTACAACTATCATATCTCAAGAGGTCTGAACTCAGATAAGGTTTATCAAAGAGCTCATGATACTTAATGTTTGGGTTGTGACCAAGTGTGGATCTGTATACCTAGAAAGAGGGTTACCTACTCACTAATGTCAAAGGAAAGGGTTCAAAAGCCTTTAGGCCTATGACATAAGGGTATATATCTATCTAAACACATAATTTTAAAAGCAAAGGATCACCAAAGGCAATGTAAGTAGTTATGAAAGTAAATTAAAGTAAACTAAGGGGAAGGGTTATAAATAATTAAAATTGGTAGGGATTCATGGTCAACCTAAAATAGATAAATGACAAGTCCAAGTAATCAAATATACACACTATGCATAATTTTAGAGAGAAATTAGACAAGGATATACACACATTCATTTATCTACTAAACAATAAGTAACATCTATTTATTAAATGAAATAAAAGAAAGAGCTAGGATTAGAAATACTTAGCTTGATGGGGACCCATTGAGGCTCAATCTCCCCCTTATCTAATTGTGTTTTGTAATATATTGTTATGGTTATGAAAAACTCAAAATATGAATTAATATTTAGGTTAAAATGACTCTTCCCAATCAATCTCCAATAATTCCATAAGATAAGCTTCCTTCAAGACAAGATTCTACCTATGGCTCCTCTAAATGTGATTAGGGTAAATGTGTGAGCAATAGCAGAGCAAATATGTGTAAAATAAGGTATGTATATATATGGAATGAAATATGAATTGTATATATAGAGTTCAAATACATAAAACCAAACCAATCCAATGACATCAACTAGTTCGATGTAGTTAGGACGATTAAACTAACATTGAACTACATCAACTAGGCCAAAGTAGTGAAAATGCAAAATATACATACTCAAAACAACATCAACTAGGATGATATAGTATGATGAAGGGACAAGAATGAAACATATAGTATCATTCTAGTTGATGCCATAGGAAATGAGGAAATTGGTAAAACTATATATAAAAGGATAAAGGAGGTAGGTAGGAAGGTAAATATGAGGAAGTTGAACTAGGGATAAGAATGATATGATCATGACATAAGTAATCAAAATATATTTCAAAGCACAAAAGGATGACCCACCCCTTTCCTAGTGCACCCTTTAAAGTGTGCATTCAGGGAGATTGAAGCTTGATAGGCTATGCAAGAGAAAGTGTCAATAAATGATAAAAGTGAAAAATATAATGTGTATACACATTTGAGTTTGATATAACTATCAAAATAAATTAGATTTCAAAAATCTCCTCTAAATTTTCATCGAGTGTGATTCAAGGGAACATATAATGTGTTGTGATCCAAGTTTTTGGAAAATATTAGACTGTTGATTTGTAGGCTGTCAAAAAAACATTGATTTTAGAATTATTCTATTTATTCTAGTGGCCAAAAAAATCATAGATGAATTTTTGGTAAGGTGTTGTGTAAGATTATGTTGTATAAATAACCAATCATGAGTTTGGAAATCCCAAAAATCCTCCCAATTATGAATCTTCACCATTTAAATTGACCCATACATACATTCCACTTATTATATTTGAATAGAATTTAGGAATTTATAATTTTATCTATAATAGAAGGGGCACGTAGATTTTACTTACTCTTAGACATGCCCAAGATGTAACATCTATTCTTAGCGTGAAATATATTCTAGATATTGCTTATCTTTGATTTTTATGATTATGTTTCTAACCTTGAGTTTTAGTCACTAAAAATTGTACTTATAAATGTATGCAAGAGTTAGTACAAATTTAGAGGCATGTGATCTCACAAGAGCATCATCACAGCTTCAATCAAGTGTAGTTTCTAGTTTTTATATCTATATTTCAATCGATTATTATTATCGATACTTATCCATGTGTAAGTGTTCTTGTAAGATTCACATGTACATGTGATTTTGCATTCAGAGATTTGAGGCATAAAATTTTGTATCCTCTTTCTGCCTATTTTAATTCAATATGTAGCACACACGTGCACATCAAAGTGAGGCATTATGTAACCACTTAAAATGGTTGATAATAATTTATTATTCATAAAATTGTATTATTCTATAGTACCTATGTATTTTTTGATTATTAAACCAAATTAGATAATATTAACTTATTCTAGGACCCCCTCTTTATTCTCTCTTTTGCTTCTTTTCTCTCTTCACTTTTGTTTATAGGGGCCTTGGGTCTTTTTTCCATTAGAGCACCATAGGGGTTTATAATCTCGTTTTGTTAGTTTTTTTGCTCATTTGATGTATTAGTTTGCACATCAATAGAGTCCCAGTTTGAATTCAAGAAGTCTATAATTACATAGGTTTGTTAGTGCATTTAGGCATCACAACACATATAGAGAAATTTTAAAAGAGAATTTAGCATTTATTTTCATAATGGATTATTGAGCATTTACAAACATTGTCAAGAAAACAAGCAGTTAGAAAGCATTCATTATAGAATTAAAATTCATAGTAGTGACACATTACATCATATTGGTTTGCCTAGATGAAACATTGTTGTATTTACTTGGTGTATTATTTTATATATTATACATTGTAGATGGTCTTGATAAATAGTCAATGATTATGAATCTTGATACCCTGAACACATCTCAAAAAAATTCTCTTACTTATCATTTGTGGTTCAACTACCTTATTAGGGTTTAGATAATTAGTATAATTTCTAGTGATTGTTGTAAAGTTTAGACAAGTTGAGTAAGCTTTTTGGAGCCCCAAATCTAATGAATAGGGGTGTCAAAAAAAGATTGCAGATGTTTGACACTTCCCACCACCTTATTCTATGTTTCTAGTGATCAAAATCGGACTTCACAATTCTAAGAAGATTCTCTATTCTCTATTTTTTTTAGGTTGACTTTATTTTACAATTTAAATATATTTTGTACCATCAAACACCGGTGATTCTTTCTAAATCATTTAAAAATTAAGATTTTTTTCTAAACTCTATTTAATCATTTATATTTTTAATATTAAAATATTAATTAACTCTAATTTATAATTTATATTTATTTAAATCTAATTAAATATTTAAAAATATATATAAACATATGTGTTTGGATTTAATTGAAATCCATTTATTCATTATAAATAAGAAATTCTTTCTTTATGGGACCATCTCTTTAATGGTGCTTTAAGGGAGTGATTGGTGGTACCTGGGAATTATTTTTAGATAAAAGAATATTATAGAATGAACCCTTTCACTAAGAGGTCAGGATGTACTTATGGAACTCGTGCTTTACATTTATTCTTTTGTAATTAAAATGGTCAACTTCTTTTCATTAGCATTTTAATAAGGTTGGTTAGATGGCACTCGATCTCGCTTTTGATTATAATATTATTCTTCGTTGTAATTCGTATATACAAACATCACCTCTGTGACTTAAACAAATCGAGATATTATTTGAGGATGGAAAGCAAGAATTAGTTGGTCTAAGTTTTTTACAAAATAGATAATAGGTAATGTTGGGTATTTTATATATATATTTAAAATATTTATATTAATAAGTTATTATTATTGATAAAAAAAAGTTTGAAGAGGATTTTTTAAAAATAATAATTATATTTATTTATTTTATTGGAAAATAAAGAGTTTTTCGTGATCTAGTTTATAAAATGTAGTTATAAAAATTAAATTTTGATTATTATTTTTTTATAGATAATCGAGGGTTAACGGGGACTTTTATTTATAGTACAAAGCATTTCAAAAAATTGTAAGTTTCAGATGAACATTTATGAGAGAACGAGAAAGCTAAACTGCCACACTCGATAGATTTACGAAGAACTAAAAAAACTAATAACATAGTAATTTAGGTGCATGAGCAGCTATTATATATGCGTCAACCAAAAAAGAACCATGCATAAAAAAAGAACTAAATAGGAACCCATGAAACAACAAAAAACCAAAAAGGCATGTTGAACTAAACCAGCGCGAGAGGAGATTCCCAATTTCCATCATCTTCCACGATCCAAACCCGTTCATCCCGTTCATCATTTCCCACGATGATCACCACGTCGGCTACCATAGCCTTCTGTTGGTCTGTCCTTATCACACCCACAAACACATATGTTCCAACCTTCAAAACCAGATGTGGAGACATACCCTCACAAACCCCTACTCGAATGTAGTGCCGACCAATGAAGCTTCCATAGAACTCAAACTAGTATGGGGTGGTAAAACCCGACCACCCCTAAAAACCCTACCACCCCTAAAAACCTAGCAAAGAAGCCAAGCCACATCCTAAAACTAGGAAGAGAAATGGGTAGCCATCACCATTCGTAGAGCATAAGGTAAAGAATGCATAGCAGTCATGTCCAGCATTAAAATTTGTTTCCCTGAGTGCATTAGAGCCCTGACAACCTCCTAAACTTTATCCACAAAGGCCAAAGCCAAGAGCAACCGAGCCTCCACTTCCCTAAAAATTGAAAGAAGGACAAGTCCTGTCATTTATTTGCCTAAAAAAGAAGCTTAATAAGGCTCTTGGACAAAAACCCAGAATTTATAGCTTCCAAACCTATTTCGTATCTAGGCCTAATTAGCCCTTCAGCCACAACTTTCACCATGTCTCTATCCTCAACAACCACCAAGAAATTACCTAGGAAAAGGGAAGCCAAATCCGAGTTCACCTTAACCCTATGAGGCATTTCAAGGTAAACAAAACCTTCCAGGGCTTTGATAGCATCCAGAATTTGGCCCGATTGCACTAGGAAAATGTGTTTGATCCTGACATCACTCATAGAACCTTCAAACAACATGTCACAGTGCTCTACTCCTACCCTTACTAGAGGTTCGGTGAGGGCCAATTGCATGTACTTCTCCATTATACTACTCATCCCAACTTGTAGCAAGTGATTTAAGCCAACATAAAAAATAACCTCAAAGCCAAGCACACAAATAAATCATATAATGACCATAGTAATAATAAACTCGAAGTGACACAAGCTGCCACCTCATACATCTCTCCTCATGAATGTTGCATCCAAAGCAATGATTACGGTAGCCAAATTAAAAACTTCAAACAAAAAATGCGGGCCAACCCACATATGCAAAATTAATTGGAAGCAAAGGTGGGGTCATGGGCCAAGCCCCCTAAACATTGTCGCTAATAAAATCAACCTCTTGCTTGATCCTTTAGTTAGTTAAGAAGTTTGTTTCCTCATTTGCTTCCCAAAAGCAATGTGGTGCCTCCCACTGAGAAAAAGAATTCAGAATATTGATTGGCCTAAAATATTTTGACATGTGCCAAGTGTAGGCATGTTGATTTCTCAAAGCCTAAATCATAACCATAGAATCCCCTTCTAAAATCACCTTTTCAATGTCACATTGCCTTGAGTACCAAGTTGATTCCTAAAGACAACGTTTGGGTTTCTATTTTGTTGTTAGTTCCATCAAGTAATTTGAAGGATGCCACTCTTATTAGCGATCCCACACAATAAAAAATGATGCAGTCGGTCTCTGAAGCTCTTGTATTGCCTCGAGCTGCTCTGTCATAATTTAGTTTGAAAAATCCTAGAGGGGACGGAGCCCAAACTACATTTTCTGCGCTGTGAACCTTATTTCTAGATACCTCTAACTCATTAACAGGAGAAACTTTGTTACTTTACTTTTAGTGATTGAAAGAAATTTTGGAGAGAGGAAATCCATGACCATCAAATCATTTTCTAGTCCTTCCAAACCTTGACACTCCACTCTAGTGATTGGAAAAACCTTCTAAGAAAGGAGATTCATGACCTCTAAAACATTTTACAGTCTTCCCAAATCTTAACACTCCACCTTAGCAATTGGAAGAACCTTTGGAGAAAAGAGATTCATGACCTCCAAAGCATTTTCCAATCATCCCAAATGTTCTAGCCAAATGAAATGCTCACCCACCCCTGCATTGCCATATTATTGGACATACTATTTATACAAGCATGGAAGAGAACTCATAATTTACAATCCTTGCATGTCCATCTTCACATAATTGATGTCCAATACTACTTTAATCGCCATCAGCACTTGACTTGTCTAAACTACAAAAATATTCTTCACTCTTTCATTGGTAATTGGGGACCTAAATGTCATCTCCCTCCTTGCTCTATATAAGAAAAACTTTAGAAGCAACACATACAACATGCTACTAAAAGAAGTAAATCAGGGAGAAAAAACTTATTGTACTAAACCAACATGTACAAACTAGTAAAATCCACTCTCTACAAATTACATAAATCATACTAAAAAGTGTTAAATATAAAAAACTATAATTGATTATTCGAATAAAATACAATTATTAATACGTATTAATTAAATTCAACCAAAAAAAAAACTAGACAAATTTAAATAGCATTCCAAAGACTTAAACCCCCCATATATCCTTGCTTACACTTGTCACTTGAAATCTATTGCTTATTGCCACAAGCAATTTCATTATAATATAGAGAATGTGCGATTTCAATGATACAAACGAACTATCCTAATCTTTACAAGAAAAATCATAATAACTATTATAAATATAAAATTAATAACAAAATATAATATAAATAAATAAATCCTTGCATATAGTTATATCGTGCAAAACAATTCGTACAAATGTATAGTTAAATATAGTTAATTATGAATGGTATAAAGGCAAAGCCACGAAAGTAATGGACTTGAAACAAAAGAAAATAAAGGACTACAAAAGGTAGGGAAAAGAGAGTAGAAAACTTTTGAGGAATTGGAAACTCATTACTATATTTGGTGTAAACAATACCGTATTTAGGATTGGAGTTGTATTGTCAATATTTTTTATTTTTTATTTATTTTTTGTGAAATTCATTTGTGGTGTAATTTTGATGTAAATCTTATATTAAATTGTGATGCAAATATGATATATTTATGTCGTGTTTGTTTTGTAAAAATCAATGAAATTAAATAATAAAGTGGGAGGGTTCACACACCTTATCACAATAACAAGGATGTAGAAAAGTACAACGAGGAAAAAAAGGGATGAAAAGAAAAAGGAAGATTGAAATAGATAAATAATATGTTTGTATATTAATAGATATTTTAGGCAAAGTGAGAGGAAGGGAAAGGAGTGGAAGGAAATAAAGAGATCAAATTACACATCAAGAGGAGGAATAATATGTCAAACTTTTAAGAAACTGAATATTAGATGTATGCAGTTTTTCTATTTTATATATGAATTTAATTTATATTTATGTAATTCCTAAAAATTTTTAAGGAAAACTATAATAAAACCCATTAACTAACCCTAAAAAAAACTTTAGGAAGAAAAACTTAAGAGTTAATCCTTAAAAAACCTCAAAAACCATATATGAATTCTTGATAGTCTCTTCACTCTTCTATTTATCCTTACATTTTAATCAAATCATAGTAGCATCTTTTGATTTCTCTAATATTCAATTCTAGTTTGCATGTAAATTGTTTGATGAAAATTTGAATTTAGTTTCCTCTCTCTTATCACATAATTTTTTATCTATTTATCAAGATTAGAGATTTTTCAATTTATTATTATGTTGTGCTTCATTTTAAAACTATCTTGAGTTGGATTGGTTTCCATTTCAAACCCAATTTTCCTCTTCTAGTTGCATAATATAAGCATATCTTTAGCCTACTCTAAGTCTATAAATAGTCATAACAAATTTGTAGCTTTGTATTTATCTTGTATTTGCTTATGTTGAGTTTATCTTCCTACTTTATTTCTATCATACTTATTATTACCTTTTCTTCACAACATATTATATTTAAAATAATTTGGAAACATATAGGAAATACTCTTCTTTTATCCATATAAAGCCTATTTGATTTATTTGGAATCATTAATAGCATCTTATACCATTATTATTATCGTTATCCTTGCATTTTTTTTTTGAATTTCAACCTTCGATTGTCTCTAATAATTATTCAACATTTCCTATTATTCACATTACATTCTTAAAAAAAAAAGGTTTATTCTTGTTTATTATTTGTGGATACCTCAAAAACATATCTTTGTTCTCATATGTATGTTGTACTAGTGAGTTTTGATCAAACATTTGTTTTAAGACAATAGGATGAAAACTTAACTTAAAAAATAGGATACAACTATACTTAACAAATATGTTTCATTTTACAAGTTGAATGAATGTTTTAAATATTAGGTATGAGCAGCCAGTGGGCCATCTCATGGAAGCATTAATAAGAAAGTGTTGCACAATTTGGTTGTGGTGATTCCAATGTTCACGCTACTACACACTGTGATATTGAAGATGATGACCACACCCACTAGTTACAACTTCAACGGTCTTTAGGTGTTATAACCACACAACATAGACAACAAATTTAAAATTTTCATTTTTAATTAATTGTGTATATCATATTATTTTTTTATTAACTATTAGTTTTTAACATAATTATTGGGTATTGATGGTTGGGACAAGGATGTGACTGGGATAATTATTTGTCCTTCCTTTGATATTAAGGACCAATTTGGAGTTATAATTATTATGTTTATTTTTTACTAAAGAATTTCAATTAATTATAATATTACTTTCTATTTTTGCATTATAATAACAATTCTCCTATTTATATGAACATGTACGAGGATGAAATTGGAATGAGTCGACATCTTTTCTCTGCTATTAGGGACTTGACACAAATGTATAAATTTTATTTTTATTTTTTAAATTGAAGTATTTCAATCAATTCTAATATTAATTTCTTTTTAGGGTTTTGATAATAGTTCTACTATATATATGGGCCTGCAAGAAGATGAGGCTAGGATGAGTCAACTGATGTTATTTATTTTCATCTATAGACACATCATAGAGGTATATATTTTTTGTTTTTTATTTAAATTTATATATTTCAATTAATTTTTTCTTAACAATTATTTTTACCTAGGTGGACATCATATGTGCCTCATGATCACCCTACCTCAAGTAACACAATAGGTTTAGGCCCCTCTCATCCTCTTTATGTTCATCATATTGGTGTTTTGCATGGTTCAAGATGGCATGAGGCCACCCATATAGCCTTGAAGATGTTATCCCACATAAATTTATGGGGGATGATGGAGATACCCCATTCACTTAGATGATGACTGTCTAACACATGAAGAGGACATACATTGATCATCTAATTCTCTTTAAGTGAAGTTATGTGTAAATGACAATATAAAAATACTGGATGATGTTTGAGGAAAGTAATTATTTCAATTTATGCTATTTAATTTTTTTTAATTTTTATTTAAAACTTCATAATTTTTTCATTTTTTATTTATTAGTTTTTCATTTTTTTAAAGAATATATCTGAAAATCATTTTTTTGGTCTTTCAAACAAATACTAAACATACAAGATGAAAAAATATTTTGTGAAACTTGCATACTAGATTACAAGATTTTTTTTACTTCACACATATAATGGCTCACCAAAAAAATTGAACATGAGTTCAGTAATTCCTATTATAATACAAAAATAATTGAAAAATATTCAGCAATTTTGTTTAACAAGAAGAAGAGGCAGGTGAAGGTAATCTGTCTAAATAAATATTAATTATTATTTTATAGAAAAAAAAACATTTTTTCAAAATTATAATTTTAAGGTTGCATACTAGAGATATTTAAATGTAGAGAGGAGAAGGATTTAACATAAAAACAACATCTTGGTTTAAAATGTGATGATTGGCTCAAGCAAGATATAAAAATAGTTTCAGGTTAATTATAATATTTAATGAGACATATTTTTTTAAATATTTATATTTGACTAATTATATATTTTTTATTTATTGAAAAATTAATGCAAGGATTAAGACTAGCCAGGAAACGACCTAATAAGTGAGAGTGAGTAATGTGATTCTAGTGATTCATTGCTCGGGGAAAATGTGAGTAAATGAGGCTACACATTGCTTTGTAATCTATTTTTATAAGTTGTTTTATGAAACTTTGAAATTTTTCATGAGTTATTTTATTAAATTATTACACCTCATTTTATGATATATATTTTATTATAGGAGTACCACAAAACAAGTGAAAACATAGTTGAAAGTTATGGGATGGGACACGTAAGCATTCAACAATTAGGTCCATTATAACACTTGCGATAAGAAATTTAGTATCTAATTAGTTCATAAGAACTAGAAGGGTGTAACGAATATAATTTGTAATTGTAATTAAATTTTTAAATTATAACATTAAACACTTATACATGATAGTTAAATTACTCCTAATTGATAGGTGGAGAGACCATGTGTCCTAGTTAAAGATCTTAATATTTAGTAAGATGATGAGAATGATCTCAATTACATTAATAATATAGTTGATGATATCGAGCTAGAGGATGTCTCATTATACGCATCTGACCCAATGATTTGATAATAAGGACAATAACTAAGAATTAGGACATACTCTTATTTTTTAATTTGGAAGGAAAATTATATTCATTTCACTACATGTAAGTTTTGTTCATCGAACATAAAGGGAAAGTTAGTTAAGGAAGGAGATAATAACACCATTTTTTTCATAATTATACTAGCGTTAGGAGGTATTCTAACATATATCTAGGGTTGTCACTGATAAGCCAAATAAAGATTTAATGGCATCCTTTCTAAAGAAGAAATTAGTAAAGTTGTTTTTTTAATGCAAAATGATAAAGCCCTTAGACCAGATGGTTTTACATCTACTTTTTTATTATGTTGGGTCTAATGTGACATGTATGGTAGAAGAATATATGAGAAAGAATAAGATATATGTCGATCTCATTTGTAATTTTATTTCTTTTATTCCAAAATGAGAACTATAATAAATCTTTGGTGATTTAGGACCTATATCCATATGAAACATTATTTATAGAATAATTTCCAAAGTTGTTTCCTTAAGACTTAAAACTATTTTTTAGGATCTTATTTTGAATGAACAAGGGAAATTTTTTACTTAAAAAACACTCATGAGGGGGTTAGCATCATCCCATGACATTATATATTATTTTTGTTAGAATAAAAATAAGGGTATGTTAATCAAGCTAGATATCAGCAAGGCACATGATAGGATCAACTGGAGATTTTTTATGAAGATTTTACAAACTTTTAGATTTGAGGACTACTGTGAATGGATCTTCATTGGCATTTCCATCCCTATATTCCCAATTCTACTAGATGGCACCCTAATTAGGTTTTATGAAGTAACCATGGGATTATGATAGGGTGATCCTCTTTCTCGTTTTCTTTTCATTTTGATGGCTGAAGATTTGGGTAGAGCTATCAAAGGCACATATGTAAATGGATATGCTTGGGGATTTAACACTATTGAAGTTTTTGATAAGTTTAGTCATCAATAATTTACCAATGACACCTTCTTTTTCAGATTTTATTTGGAAAAAGAAGCCAAAAAAATTCAAAATAAATTATGAAGATTATTCAGTGGCATAGAGTTAAGCTATAAATTATAAAAATCTTAAAACTATTTCGATAACACTCCAAGACAAACTCAAGCTAGGATTGCTCTTATTCTCAATTTCAAAATCAGTAAGATTCTAACTAATCATCTTAGAATACTTCTTTTCTTTGGGATGAGGATGTCTTATTCTTAGGATAATTTGATAAAGGCCTTTAAATCTATGTTGAGTTATTAGAAAGGGAGATGGTTATCTTTGGCATGGAGACTTTGATAAAATATGTCTTGAGTGTGTTTCCCATTTAATTGATGCTAGTGTTTGGACCCTAATCAAGGTTTTGAAACCTCTTGACAAAATCATGAAAAAAAAATTGTGGAAAGATTGTGAGGATAAATAAAATTTCTTCTACTAAAATTGGAATGGGGTTGCCATCCCAAAGAGGTAGGGTGCACATGCATTATGAATCTTAGGTACCATAACTTGGCATTTGGAGCAAAGCTAGTGTGGGGGATTTATGACTATCCTAAAGTGATTTAAATTAGATTTATGTATTTTTAATATGTTAGAGTGTTTTAGACAAGAAGTATACCCACCATACATTGAAACCCCCTTAAGGGTATCATATGTGTAACTTCATCCTCCAGTGTCATCTGATTATAACTGATCACATCTCTTAGGAAATTAAAAATGGTGCATTGGCTGAATTTTGGGATCCTTCTTGGAATGGGCACAAACCTTTAAGTGAAGTTTGGGAGATGGAGGATGATATAGAAATTGTATCCATTATGTGGGGTAGAAAGGTAAATGATTACCTATAGCCTAGGAGTTTGGAGGGGCTTGTGATTTTGAAGTGGAAGAGGCTAGATAATATTGTTATCACTCTGGATCAAAAAATATAGTTTCCAAACATTCTTTCTGAAAGGAAAATATTTAGAAGTGAGAAGGAGAATAAAATTAAATGGTAGGAGAAAAATATAGAGTTTAGTCTGTCAATTTATGATATAAGATTGATGAAGTTTTGGAATCTTTCTCTACATGGTAAAAAACTCATTTATTGGAATAAAGTGAGGTTGCCCAATGCTAGAGCCTTTGTGTGGTTGGCAGTTCAAGGTAAAATATTTACGTAGGACATAATCAAAAAATTGGTTTCAAAGGGCCTCCTAAGTGTTATGTATGCCTTAAAGATTTTTAAATGGTGGATCATCTTGTGTTCAACTACTATTTTACAGTAAAATTTTGGAATTAGTTGTGTATTAAGCTTAATTGGAAATGGTCAAGACCTCCTCCTCTTTTGTATGCCTTCTCTTCTTAATATATTGGATCTTGAAAATACACTTTCTGTGGTTTTTGGAAAGAAAGATCAGTTATATTTATTTAGATGATCTAGAAGGAAATAAACAAAGGTTTATTTGAGGGAAAGGAATGTCATATCAAGGAGGTGCTAATTTTTTTTTGAGGTGGCCATTTCTGAGGTTTTTTATTCTCATGCAAAACATGGAATGTCATAGGGGTCCCCTTCTCCTTCACCTCCTCACCACTTATTCCATTTTCCTCTTATAATTTCTATTTTTATTTCATAATTATGGATAAACATGGTGTGTGTGGTGATATTAAGTATGATTGTGGGGATATCATTTCAAGGGTTGGGAGTATTACATCCTAATTTCTTGCTAAGCAAACTTACTAGATTATCCATGAAAATTTATAGTTCGTGATTTGATTTTATTACTATTTGATTAATCTATAAGTCATATGTTGTTACGGGATAGTTGTATGTTGCTTTGATTTCATGATGACATTGTTATGAGTTAGTTTTAGTGTATATTTTTTATATTTTGATCATGTTGTTTTGTTATTCTAGTAGTATTTTATGATATACATGCCATGGTTTTATGTACTAACTCCCTGTTTGTCATGAGTTGGACAAAGGAAAGATTTATCCCTCAAATCATGAGAAAAGGAGAGCATCATCAGAGAGGGTGACGTAGATGGAGGTGCTGAGGAATGATACGGGAATGGATAGAACCCTCCATACACCATGTTAAATAACACTCATTAAATTCATAGTTTGAATGGTTAGCTTTAGTGCATTTTTTATGTTGTTTGTATTTAGATAATTTTTTAGGCATATGAATTGCGTGTTATCTCAGTTTAATGATTACAAGGGATTAATCTCATGTGATTGCATTATGGTTGTTATAAGTAGATTTGGATGTAAAATTTTATTATGATCTTATGCCATAGTTAGTAATGTTTTTGATAATGTAAATCTACATGAGTACTATCAGGTTACTATGGTATATTGACTAGCCATAATGTCTTTGCAATGTTTTTAAACATTAACTTGTTATCATATGATATTCAAGAATATCAATATATACCTTAATATATGAGGATAACAAAAGAGGTATTTCAAATTAGTATTGGTGTGTATTAAGTCATTAACTCTCCCATTAGTTCTAGGTAACGTATATTAAAGAGCATAATAATCACCAGCTTAGTTAGAATTATGTTAATCCTATAATCATACTAATCCTGGTGTTAGCATAAACCATGAAATAACTACTTGTGGTATGAAATATGTTTATCAAAAACATATAGTGTGTGTGTGTGTGTGTGTGTGTGTGTGTGTAAATTAATACTATATATATTAGAGCTATAATTAGAGATATCCAATCTAGAATAATACTTTATGGAGGTGCTATTAATACTATGTCTACTAAAAATATAAATGGGAAAAGTTTCATAAAACAAATAAAAAAATAAATACGTAAATCTATAAAGTAATAATTAAGAAAATTATATATTTAGGAAAAGAAAATAAAGAGAGAGAAAAGCCATTTTTAAAAGAAAGAAAGAAAGAAAGGAGCGAGTTAAAAAAAAGAGGAAAAACATAATCATGCAAAACAAAAAGAGAGAAAAGGGAAGTGACATGGAAGAAGAAAGGAGGAATCAGAGGAAGCACAACATATAAGAAAAATAAGAATGGTCTAAAAAAAGGAAAAAATAAAAATGTTTGCATACATTTAGATATAAGCTCATTGTATCATGTGATAGCATCTCAATAAAATTGTTATGCTCTTAAAAAAAGTGGCTACATTTATGAATTTACCAAGATCGTTGAGAAGATATTTACATATGAAATGAAGGATTTAGACTTTGTTCAAGAATATCATTTTGGTGACTTGCAACATTGTGAAGCATTAGGGCTATGATAAGATAGGTAGTGTTAATCAAGTGAAGATTATTTATGGTAATTCTATTATGTGCTCAATTTAGTTCTATTGCTAATTTGCATGTGGTAATTATATTGTTTGAAAACATAAAAGGGCGAATTTTGCATCCTATAATATCTACTAAATCATGCCTATAATATGTATATAGTTTATAGCGATTTTTTGATAGGTTAAAATCCTATCAAGAGAACTAATGATAGTGTATAGCCATTTTAATAGTTAATTAAGAGTATTTCATAGTTAAGAGTATTCTAGCTTATAAGATGGCACTATGGTAGTGGGATCACCTAGAAACTATTGATAGGAGAAAAATTAAACTAGTTGTATAAGTGTTTTATGCTCAGGGCTATTTAGGATAGTATTAAGGACAATAGACATGTACGCTAGCTGAGTCATGTAAGTATTTTCTGCAATGCAAGAATTATTGTTGTCTTCATAAAATTATTGTCTAATTTTTAGGACTACACATAAGTACAAACTGTAGGTACAATGGAATATAAGTAATTTTAAGTATATAAGGCATTTTATAAGGTGCTTTAATTATATAGTAAAACAAATGATATTTTTAAGTTTGATGTAATTTTATCTCAAATTTGATGAAAATTAAATATTATTGGGTTGTGTTTATGTGGTGAAAAATCTATCCATGTGTGTTCTTTGAGTATGAAGTTTCTATCTATGGGTGGAAGATATTATGTTTTCTGGTTTGATGTAAATTTTGTTTTCCCATGAATTGGGTGGAAGGTTTAATTATTAGGGCATGTGTTTGGGTGGACAAAATATTAGATGATGTGTGTTGGTCTAGAGTGGAATTTTGAGTTGAAGATGAAGCATATAATAGTTTTGGGTTAAAGTTTAAAACTATCAATAATTGGGCACTCTATTTACATGGTGGAAATATCGAGCCTTAAGTGTGAAATTTCAAGCTGTGGGTGGAAGATATAATAAATCTAGGCTTGATGTAATTATTTTCTATGCGCACTAGGTGAAAAATATGAACATTAGGGTTTTTGAGGGATTTTAGGCTTCCACAGTCCATGATAATAAGAAAATAATCTTTTGGATAAATAAAAATGATTTAAAAACCATATATTTTTTTTTCCAAAATATTGTTTGCTTTTTGGACTTTATGTTTGGCCAGTGGAGAGTTGAGACATGTGGGTCTTTTTAGTTTAGAATTCCTAGCTATCAGTGCAAGGTATAATATTTTTAGATTTGATGAAATTATTTTTCTAGGAATTGGCTAGAAAATAGATTTATCATTGTTTGCATTTAAGAGGTGGAAACTCAAGACGTGTGGGTTCATTTCATGTGAAAATTTGAGTTGTTATATCATATGATGTAATAGGAATATAATCCAAAAAATATGGTTATATCAAATTATAATCCAATAAGCATTATGTGTTATATCTGTGATCCAAGAATATTATTATTATTTATGTAGAATTCTTGTAGATCAGGTAATTAATAAGAGACTAAGGTATCTAAAGCACAATAGTTTTATATAAAACAAGGAAGTAGAGTCAAACCTATAGCAACATGTATAGATAAAATACATATACTATTTGAGGGTACAAACACATAAAGGAACTTTGTGAATGCCTATATGGTGAATTTGAATTAGAGTTTGATTTGTTCTATTTGAGAACCAATAGTAGATAATGAGAATAGAATATCGATATAAAAAGGTCTATTAACAATAGTATTCAATTTATATTCTGATGATTTAATCAAATGTAATGATTGGTGAAATCTTATAAAGACCTTGATTAGAGTTATAAATGACCATTATATATACATGCAATATTGAAAACTTGTGTGTGGTACATATTATGAGTATATTAATTTGTACAAGTGCTTATACATATATAGTATATAATGGTGCATCATGATGTGTGCCTATAAATTATAGCTCTTTTGATTGGTAAAAACTATGTTATAGATTCATAAGGAATGAAAAAATATTTATATATGCATACATCCTTCTAAAATATAACAAATTATTTAAACAAAAGATTATGTTTTCATGCGAATTATGACTTTATTTACCATGACTGGTTAGTTATAATTGAGTAGTGTGTACTTAAAAGAATGGACTATGATATTGGTATTTGTCATAGAATGTATTATATTTAAATATACTTATGAAAATTAGTATTATGCAGTCTGAGCATAGATTATACTTGGTTGGTATAAATTGTACTTGTTTGCTTGTTATTTATGTGATAATTAATATTATGGATATTTATTCATACATTTAACAAACTAAATGTATGCATATAAATTACTCATGTATTCATCATGTTTTATGCCTTTTAGTAAGAAGTAATCTATATAAATATGTTGTCTATATGTGTATTAACCAAATATCGTATTGATGGTACTTAGTAAGTAGTGAGATGGACTTCACTAGCTTACTAGCATCACAAATGCCAGATAAAGGTGATTCAATCAAGTGGTGTGTATGAATTTGATTAATCTTAGGGATCAATAACTATTGAAAACTTTATCCAAAGTAATGTTAGTTAGACATTGTCATTTCATTTGTATGATTTACATGTTTGTGCAATATCATGTTAGAACGGATTTCTTTATGGTACACTACATGTTTTTAAAAATCATACAACACACAGGTACTAGCTTATCTCTTTGGATTCCTTCACCATCACTATATACTCATGTATGAAGGGAGGGTCATTTCCTGATGGGGGATTATGTAGGGGATTGATGGTTCATGTTTGGTGTGTAAAAGTGCATGAATGATGTTCTCCCTCCCCATAATAGTACTTATTTAGAGATGACATTTAAGATTGCCATAAATACTGGAGTTTAGGGAACACATGCTCCATGGAGATTTGTATCTTTTAAATTGTATTTTATTTATTATTGTTGAGACATTAATCTAATGAGATGTAATTATTTACTTATTTTACATCGATGGTAGTGGTTGTATGTTCATACTAGTCATGGATGGACATCTATAATTACTTTCTATATTCAATTATGATGTGTTTTACATGATGATAGTGATCAATGACAAATAGATGTCACATGCTTATCTTACAGTTGGATTATCTATGATGTTTTATCTGGATCACTAATTAAATTCTCATGGTTAAGTCTAATAAAAGAGTACATTGTTTAAATTAAAAAATCACGTATTTCTAAGACAAACCCAGTGGGTTTATTATGTGTGTTATCAAAGTTGTGGCTCAAATTCTAGGATCGAATGAGTCCAAAAATATTTTAATATCCTTCTATTTATCAAATAAAATGATATAAACTAGAGTATCTAAAGAGGGTCCTTCAAATGTCAATAGCAATAACCTTTCATTTGATCCTAACTGATTTATCATTGGACCAGTAAAAAATTTAGGTTAGATTATCATAGCCATGAATAGAACCAAGGATCAAATTTCAGCCCTGAAGTAGGAAGTTCATGGCCATGAAGAGGAAAAATACTAGGATGAACTTGAAGAGCATCCCTTTGAGTAGGAAAACCCTCAGGATGCAAGAGCATAGGTAGTATTGTATTGGTTAAGTGAAGTGTAATTTAGACTTATAATGCCTCAATGTAGAATCATGTTATACCATGACTGGAGTTGTGAGATATAGTATATCCTCATGTATGGCTATATGACTATTTTATGTAATAAATAACCATGATTATTGGAATTATGTTTACTTATGTAGATAAAATGTTGTGTGGTACATCGAGTGTGTATCCTTAGGAGCACTCTTACCCTCTTAGAGTTGTTAAAGGGTTGGTTTATTGAGTGTCTCAATGGTTATGGTTGTTTATGATGTTTGAGTAGGATAGTCCATATCATATTTTATAAGTTATGAATAAGAGATTCCTATAATATTATTTTTGATCACTTAGATCGAACACATCGAGAATTATTACATCCTTACTTGATAACCAAGTCACTTTATCCACTTTTATTTTGTATTGTGAGTGTTCAAAAAGCATGGGATGTTTTTCAATTAAGCATATGTGCATTTTATATAGATTTTTATGTCTTATGTACATTAATCCTAGGAGTGGGAATCCTAGAAGATCACTTATGGATTGGCACCACCTAGTGTGGTGAGAATTTTATTTGTAGTGGAATGTAGATGTCTTTGTTGAGAATTCATATGTGTTACAAGTTTGCTCATGGATTGGCACCCCATATATTTATGTGGATTTGGAAGAGCTGTCATATAACATAGCTAGCCTAGAGGTGAGTTGTTACTCTCTCACCCTCTCTTGACATCATTATAAGCCCACTTAATAGATTCATATTTTTCATGATGTTGATTAAGTGTTCCCTTAAACAAAAACTTGTTTATGAAATTTTGTTTGAAAATATACCCTAAATTTCATGGGATAGTGTCTTATAATTCTTGTTGATAGAGAAGTTGTAGGAATAAAATGGACTGATGCATCTATGTGGTTAATATTTTTCCTTATGATTGTGGAAGAAGGTTGTGATACTACACTTATAGGTTTGGTAAGTGTGTAGTGATTTTGGTAACTTGGGTTGTAGTGTTTTATTCATATCATTTTAGGGTATTTAAGAGTTTTGTTATTGAGATGTTATTTTGCTACTTTTCACTTATGGTTTTTTGGAGTCACACTTTTCAGTACTACTTTATCTAAACTAGTGAACTTTAACTATGTGGAGTGTTGAACTTTGAATTTATATTGGTTTTGGATTAAGATTTATATGTTGATTATAATAATTATGCTATGATTCACCTTTTATTATATTGGTATTATTCTCATCTTGCTTAAAACATGTTGTTTTGATGAGTCATATATGTACCTTTTTCCTAGAGTGAGTATGGAATAAGATGTGTAGGACATCTAGTTAATTTAAGGAGTTGAGATAATATAACTTGTTATGTAGCTAGCCAAAAAAGTGGGAAGACATTGTATCATTTGTTCCTTTTATAAGGTTTTAAGGATGGTGTGATCCTTGGCCTTTGTTTGTTATGTTAATTTTAACATTATTTCCTCCTAACTATAAATATAACAGAGATAGGTTAGTTGTGAAATTTGATACTAGTTATGTTTGACTAATGGAAACATAATGCAATTATGGAATGATTGTATGATTTTAATTTTGATGGATATTAATATATCTTAAATTATTTATCATATATCATTGCACTCTAGGATCTGTTACTATGGATTTGTGACCCATAAAACCATGTGTACATTTTGGAGATCATTAGGTTGAGGAGACCTAAGGGACGAGTAGTGAATTAGTAACATGAGTACTAAGGGATATGAATGAATCCTAGTTAGTCTCACATTTAATAGGTGGTTACTGAGTTTAGATCTAACAATAGAAGCTTATCGAATCTAGGATTTAGCAAGTAGGACTTGGCAAATTTAGTTGTATGGTCATACACATGTATACAGAAGAATGTTTATTTATTAATTTTATATACATAAGAAATGTGTTATTTAAAGTTACTATTTATTGTCATATTTATCAATATCTATGTAAAGTAGTGATGGTATTGACTTATACACATCATTCTTGCTAGTTTCTCTAAACACTTTTCTCTAGAATGAGAAAAACGCTCTTTAGGTTAGAGAGATGTGTCAAGGGGATGGGAGGCTTTGTGGAAATCTCCCTATCTATTTGTTTGTAGATTTTATGATGATTGCATGTGATTATGGTTTAATATTAAATTTAGTAAGTCAACAAGTTATCATTGAGATATGTGGGATCCTTCGTGGTGTTAGAAGTGGTCAATCTTATAGCATATAGTTTGCATTACCACCAGCCCTAGCTCTGTTGCATAATGTCATCCATGTTTCTTATCTTAAAAAGTATATAACTTATCCTTCACATGTGTTGGATTAGAATTCTTTGAAAGGTTTTGGACCTCAGGGTGGTCATAGTAGAACCAATCAGAATAATTGACACTCACAAACTTTTTTTGCATAATAGAGAGATGAAATAGTATAAGGTCTTGTGGGACCAATAATTTGAGGATAATACTCTTGGGAGGACTATAATGAGTTATACAAGAGATTTTCACATTTATTTGCTTGATTTGGTACTTTATACTATGTTATCTTTCTGATTAATAATGTTTTTAATTCATAACTTATGCTTGAATAAGTGTCATTGGGATGATGACCAACTTTAGGGGGGAAGGATGTTACATCCTGATTTCTCTCTAAGTAAACTTACTAGATTATCCATGGATATTTATAGTTGGTGTTTTGATTTGATTACTATTTGATTAATTTATAAGTCATATTGTTATTATGGGATAATTGTATGTTTCTTTGATTTCACGATGACAATGCTATGATTTTTTTGTAGTGTATATTCTTTACATTGTGATCGTCTTGATTTATTATTCTAGCAGTATTTTATGATATACGTGTCATGGTGTTATGGACTAACTACCTACTTATTGTCAGTTAGATGTAAGAGAGATTTATCCCTTAGAGCATGATGGAGGGAGAGAATCATCATAGAGGGTGATGTAGATGGAGGTTTTAGGGGATAATAGAAGACTGACTAAAATCCTACACATACGACATTAAATAACACTCATTAAATGCATAGTTTGGTATTAGTGTATTTTTTATGTTAATTGCATTTAGATAATTGTTTATACATATGACTTGTGTGTTATCTCAGTTTAATGATTATAAGGAATTAATCTCATGTGATTGCATTATGGTTGTTATAAGTAGATTTGGATGTATAATGTTATTTTGAGATTGTGCCATGATTAGTAATATTTTTGAGAACATAATTTTGCATGAGTAGTATCAGGTTACTATGGTATATTGACTAGCCATAATGTCTTTGCAATGTTTTTAAAAATTTTCTTTTTATCATATGATATTTAGGAATACCAATATACGCCTTAATATGAGGATAACGAAAGATAGGTATTTCAATTATCGATGTGTATTAAGCCATTAACTCTCCCCATTAGTTATGGGTAACATGCATTAAAGAGCATAATAATCACCAACTTACTTAGTATTATGTTAATCTTGTAATCATACTAATCTTGGTATTAGCATAAACCTTGAAATAACTACTTGTGATATGAAATATGTTTACCAGATTTATATAATAGATATATATTTATGGAAAATAATATTATATATATTAGATCTAGAATTAGAGATAGCCAATCTTGCATAATACTTTATGAAGGTGATATTAATACTATGCCTACTAAAAATATAAATGGAAAAATATTCATAAAACAAATAAAAGAATAAATAAGGTAAATACATAAATTAATAATTAAGAAAATTATATATTTATGAAAATAAAAGAAAAAGAAAAAGAAAACAAAAAAGAGAGAGAGAAAAGTCATTTTTAAAAGAAAGAAAGAAAGGAGCGAGTTAAAAAAAAGAGAGAGAGAAAAATATAATCATGCAAAGCAAAAAAAGAGAAAAGGGCGACGACATGAAAGAAGAAGGAAGGAATCAGAGGAAGCACAATGTATAGGAAAAATAAGAATAGTTTAAAAAAAGGAAAAGAGAAAAATGTTTGCATACATTCAAATATAAGCTCACTGTATGCTGTGACAACACCTCAATAAAATTATTGTGCTCTTAACAAAAGTGGATAAATTTATGACTTTACCAAGATCACTAAGAATATATTTACATATGAAGTGAAGGATTCAGACTTTGTTTAAGAATATCATTTTGGTGACTTGCAACATTGTGAAGTATTAGGGCTATGATAAGATAGGTCGTATTGCTCAGGTGAGGATTATTTGTGGTAATTCTATTATGTGCTCAATTTATTACTAACTCTAATTTGCATGATATAATTCTATTGTTTGAAAACATAAAAGGGCACATTCTACAACCTATAATATCTTCTAAATCATGCCTATAAGATGTATATAGTGTATAGAAATATTTTGATAGTGTAGAATCATGTTAAGCAAACTAATGACAATGTATAGCCATTTTAATAGTTCACCATTAAG